>ML675655.1:20486140-20544299 GCA_007922155.1 Mesoclemmys tuberculata | reverse complement strand
CTCTGTCTAAGTAATCCGTCACCTTCTCAAAGAAGGAGATCAGGTTATCAACCCCCATGAAAGATTAGTACTTGCTGCCCCAAAACAGTCACTCCAGCAAAACTTTCATAACAACAGTAGAAGCACCTCAAAGAGAATGAGGTCATCTACATGTTCGTGTTATGCCACCAGCTAAGCTTCATACATTAAGGTCCTGATCCAGCAAAGCATTTCATCTTGTGTTTAAACCAAGCACATGTTTAAGTGCTTTGCCAGACCAGGCCTAAAAAAGGAATCCAGCAATGTGGCACATCTTTTTGCACAGCCATCAGAAGCATCTCATACTTGGCTCTGTCTATTAAAATCAGAGCACGCAAAGAAAAGGCAGCCATGGATGAAAGTACTACTTTGCTAGAATTCTACAAGTCTTGTCTTCCCACGATCCCTGTTTGTACATGGCCTCCCCCACCCCTCTTCAATTCAACTGTCTGGCTGCCAAAGTGGGAATCAGAAAGGATGGAGCAGAGCAAATGTTAACTAGAAATCTTACAGCAAAGGAACAAAAGGACACAGGCAACTGAGTGGAGCTTCATCCTGACTGGTGAATCTTGCTCCCTGCGGACACACACACTTCTGGCATGAAAGTCACCGTGCAAGTGCCAGGGATCCTGGCACACTTTTGACAGTGTCTCACTGCTTCTCCTTCCTGAACACTCATTCACAAGAGCAAAGCCATCACTTACAAGCATGCAGCCTCCCTCACAGCAATAGGCTTGGAATTCTGTACATAGGCGTTTGGCACACATGCCGAACACCGTTTTGAGGAAGGAAAATCTAGTCTTCATTTTGTCTCCCACAAGCAGAGTTGCTATTTTACTTTCACAATTGCTTATTCTCTAAAACATTTAGAATGAGGACACTAGCTGCCAAGAAGAGATAATATTTTGTACTTTGACAGCTCCATCCATCATGGGATCTCAAGTGGTTCACCTGTTTCTATTGTCCTTAGATCCAAATGCTCTGTATGACTTACTTGCCTATTTGTCCTTTGCAAAGGATTAATGTGCTCTGAAGCTGGCTTGCAACAAAAGGTTGTGGCGTTGACATATGCTTCATTCTCTTTTACTACTTTCTTTGCACATGACCTAATTTGAGAATTAGGAGCAGAGAGTATACGCTACTCCCCAGAAATACAAGGAACTAGAGTGGTGGAAAGAAAAACGGTTTTCCCACATTTGGCTGCTTCTTCTTCCCATAGACCGCTGAGACCCTGTAAATTCTCACAAACTAAGGCCCGGTCTACACTGACCTTTGCGATTCGGCGACAGCTGACGGGAGATACGCAAGTGATGTTCCCTTCGATGCAGTGCTATGCCACTTACCGAGGTGGTTTTCCTGCGTCACTTGCTGGATTGACTGAGCGGGTCTACACAGATCACTCAGTTGATCCAGAGCAATCAATCTGATGGCAGCGAATTTGCCACCATCAGTGTAGACCCAGCCTAAGCAAGATAAAGGATGCTGGGAAACCTCTTGCATGATACTGATCATCTAATAGGCACCAGTCTTTTCTCCAAATCACCAACTGACATCCCATCAGAGTCTTAGTTGTCAAAATGCTGCTGGGACGAAATATACAAACCAAGGTCCTGATCACTTATCATTATTAAAGATCTCATGGCACTTTTTGCATGAGTAAAACAATGTACCATGAGTAAAGAGCAATTACACGTATTACCTTCTGCCTCACTAAATTACCTTCTCAGTTTCCAGTCACTGTCTGGAGTTCCTCTCCTCCAATCCCATCCTACATCACTTCTTATCCGGCTTCTGTCCCTGCACTTAACTGAAACCACTCTTGCCAAAGTCTCCAATGACCTCTTAGCCAACTCGCAGGACCAGTAGCCCATCTTCATGCTCCTTGACCTTTCAGATGCCTTGGACACAGTCATTAGTGCTCCTGTCCTTGAAATCTTCCCCTCCCTTGGCTTCTATGACTCTGTCCTCTCTGGTTCTCCACCTCCTCTCTCTCTAATTGCTCCTTCAGCATGTGCTTCAGTTCAGAGGATCTTCCTCGTTCTCCCCTTCAACTTTCTGTGGGGTTCCACTGGGCTCTGTCTTTGATCTTCCTCTTCTCTCCCTCTACAGCTTCTCTCTGGGTAATGTCAGCCACAAACAAATTCAACTACATCTCTATGCAAATGGTTCCCAGATCTACCTTTGTATGCCAGACCTTCTCCTTCTGTCCAAATTAAAATCTCAGCCTGTCTCTTACATCTCCTCATGGCTGTCTGGCTGTCAGCTCAGCCTCGACACAGCTAAAACACAGCTCTTAATTCCCAACCCCTTCCTCCAAAAAAATTCACCCCTCCCCCACCTCCTTTCTTGATCCCTGTGGACAGCATGGCTGTCCTGCCTATCACTCAGACCTGCAATCTGGGTCTCATGTTCAGCTCAGACCTCTTTCTAGGTCCTCACATCCAGGCTATGCCTCGGTCTTGCAGATACTTTTTACATAACAATATCTTTAAAATACAGCCTTTCCTATCCATCTGCACAGCTAGAACTCTCTGCGGGCTCTCGTCATCCTGCATCTTGATAACGAAAACATCTTTTTCTCTGGCCTTGAAAAATGCAATCTTGCCCTGCTTATATCCATTCAGAATACTACTGCAAAGATCATTTTCCAAGCCCATGTCACTATTCTCTTTGCATCTCTTCACAGGCTCCCTCTTCTCTATTGTATCAAACATAAGCTACTTGTCTTCACGACCTATCACCTCTCATTTGCTCACAGGCTCAATTTTCAAAACAAGGCACTAGAGACATGCAAGGGCACTAATAATATGCTGCAGGGCTAGACTGACAGTTCTCACTGGTCTACTGGAATTTTGCATAAGATAAATACTGCATTCTGAAATGCAGGCAAGGATTTTTTTTCCATTTTCCACAGAATGTCACTTTGATAACACACTTTACAGAGCACAATGAAAAGCAAACTAAGACAGAAGCATAAGGAAATGAACCCAGGTCCTGCATAAAGTTCTTTTAATTATTTTCCCTTCACTCATTTCCCTAATGCACCGGAGAAAGCCCATGCCATATAAAGTGACAGTGGATGTGCTCCGAGAAAAAAAAGAGAGAGTTCTTATTTCCTCTGCAGACAGAGTGTTGTTTCAGATTAACAAGGGCGTGGAACTAAAGGACATGGATTACCTTATATCATTCCCCACCATAATCACTAGATCAGCAGTTTCCAAACTGTGGGTCATGATCCCAAGTGGGGTGGCTTCATCAGCAGATGAGGTCATGGTAATCCCAAGCACGCAGAGGACACCATTTTACAAGATGTCCTTCTCCACGCAGCGTGACCTCACATGCACCGTATGCACGAGCTCACATCGCACAGAGGATGCCGTTTTGCTCTACAAAATGGCACCCTCCGTGCAGCAGGACCTTGCATGCACCGTTTGTGTGTGAGATTATTCAGTCCAGAGGATGCCGTTTTGTAAAGCAAAACGACATCCTCCATGAGGCGGGACCTTGCATGTACAGATCATGGGAGGTCACACTGCAGGGAGGACACCATTTTTAAACTGCTACTTCCATGCTGTCTGGGTAGAGGGAATAAACAATCCAAAAATGGGGCATGCAAGGAAAATGATTGGGAACCACCGCATTAGATATTATGCATTTCCTGCAATTTTCCCCAGCCCTTGCTCACCAAGAGTCTCTGCTGATCCAGAAGAGGATGTCAAAGAAAATCTTTTGAGAAGATTCTCAGAATTCTCTGTACCTGAAGTCTTCACTGTGTCTGACACTGAGAAAGAGAATAAAGATTATCACAGATTCAAACATTTAGCACATGCCAACAAAACAAAGTACACTATGAGGAAGTGCCTTTACCCACTTGCTCTCATACCCAACGCACATACTGTGCAATGTCTAAACACATCACCTTAGGGTTTGATTTTATTAACAACTAAGTCAAAATAGAGAACAAAATTCAGCTCAAATCATGTCACCAAGCTTGGCTCCTCTTAAGCTTCCACTTTCAGACTGTGGCACCCACACGCTAGATCCTTCCTCAATTTGAAGAGTCAATTCCACTTTCCTCCTGTTTGGGTGAGGTAATCAACCACCTGCCCCAGTGACAACCTTGGATTTTAGGTATTCGACTGGAACTCAGGGAATCCGGATTTAATTCCTGGATTTAATATAACCATGGGCGAGGCACAGTTTATTTGTGCCTAAATTCCTCTATCTGCAAACTGAGGACAATGCTACTGCCATACCTCATGGAGGCGCTGAGGATACATTCAGCAATGTTTATGTTGCACTCAAATGCTATGATGACAGGGACCAAAAAAGTACAGACACAAATGGCAGAACCCCATTCAATATTTCTCCACAGGAGCAACCCCTCCTAATTGGGCGAGCTGTTTCTGGCAAAGAGTGCCTGATTACAGCCCCCAAAAGCCATCCTGCTACCTGAAGAACAGAGGAAAGTAACATCTTGCTCTGTAAGAAAGACTCAAATGCATTCACTTCTTACAGCTCAGCTCAAAGGAAGCAGAACACAAGATGGGCCATGAATAAGGTTGAAAGAGCAATTTTGAGGGATTTAAACCACCCTAAATCCTCCCTTACTGACTCTTGCCAACTGAAGATGACTTGCACAACTATTCAAGATGAAAGCCCACTGTATTCTACACGCCACCATGGCTACAACATAGCTTTGTGCTGCTGCTCACTGCTTAGCTACCTTTATTTCTCGGTCAATTCTAGGAACGTCTCTTAGCTCTATCCCCTTCATATTTGTACGGTTTCTCCTGCTACTGGTTAAGTCATGGAATTCTCCTGTGTCTCCCAGCATATTCAATTAATACTAAGAGTACTCTGGTCTTGAATAATATATTCATGAAATATTATTTTTCTCTATCCTTAAATTTAAAAAAAATAGACTTGATTTTTCTTTTTCAAGATCTGAAATCAAGATGAAATACTGGTTCCTATTAAGGAAGTGTAGGGTTATCCAAAGACTTGGGATCTTTATCCACAGATGTAAAGACATTTCCCATCTGCCTGAATCAAACAGATGTCTGCTTAGATAGAGCACATCACTGGGCTGCCCGGAGTACCATCGGGTCAATCTGTACATATACACATACCAACGTTACCTGTCTCGGAGGTAACTCCTGCTTTCTCCAGCTTCTCTCCCAGTTCCTCCTCCAATACATTAGACAATGGTCTTTTCACCTCTTTGTTTGAACTTCCTCCAGATGTTACACTTGCCACAGATACCAATGGGATGGCTTGGCTCTCCTGAGGGAAATGAGAGGGGAAGATGTACACAGATACATATGGATACAGCTTCGTGTGTCTTGCAGTGCTGCATAGGGAACAGATTACATGTTAAGGTCTTTAAACAGAGTAAGATAAGGGCAGTCTCTTTGGGCTTTCTGGCTTTGGATGCATTATTCAACATAGTCTGTGTGGCAACACTTAGGATCACAGATACTCTGTGGCCATGGGAAAAAGGCCCCTCAAATTTTTTCTGGGTTTCACTTTAGACACAATATATTTGTACTCCCTGTGATATTGGGCCATTTGATGTCCCCTGCTGGAGGTCCTACCACTTTGGCACACCCCATACAAGGGGAGGTGTCCTTTTGAAGGAAAATAGTGTATTTAGACCTCTACAAACTGCCTAGAAAAGCCACCAAACATTGGAGTAGGCAGAACTAATGAGATTTGGTCCTCCAGTGGTTATAGCTAGCGATTTGGTCCTCCAGGAGGCCATAGCTAACCAAATCTGAGCAGGCAAGACAAAAGCTATTAGAGTGAGCTCACTGAGTGAGACCCTCCAGTGGTCAGGCTAACCTGTGACCTCCCATTAGCTCTGCAAAGCCACTGAATTTGTACGTCTCAGGCCTTGATTTTTGGCTAAACTAAGGCCTTGCCCTTAGGCTAAACAGTAACAGTCATATTAGAGAGACAGCAACCATAAACGAAGCAGCATGTGATCACATCCCCATGTAAATTACATCAGACAACATAATACCAAGCTTGTAGGAAGGTGCTACTGTCCTAATAGTATCTACCACCACCAGATAAAAAAATATAACTTAAGATCTTTAAAGAAAGCTTTGTCTGACAGCATTCTGTCTGGCAAGGAATCAGTTAACAGTTGTGGCTGTAAAATCTACACTTCTTATTGTTTTGTCTTTATCGTACTCACGTTTCTATTCTTTATCTGAATGATTTCTGTCTGGTTCTTTGATTGTTTCTGTCTGCTGTATAACTAAGTGTGCAATATTTAAATCAATTAAGGTGTTGGGTCTGATTGGTTAAAGAATTATTTTGCAATACATTAGAATTTGTCAAAGAATTGTTTTGTAATATTTTAGTAAAATGATTGGTTATGGGGTATAGCTAAGCAGGACTCAAGTTTCAGGATAAAACTGGGGTCAAGCCAAAGGAGGAGAAGAATTCACCTCCAAGACACAGCCCAAGATCAGAGCTGCTAGCATCCTCTGAACGACTGTGATGTGCAGCAACCAGAATCCAGACAGGACTAATCTTGCCTTGCCAATAGTGGAAGTCTGCCTGCCTGATCAGGATTGGTGAGCATACATTGTATGCTTAGCATGTGCGTTGTGTTTGGTAACTGTTAATAAATGGAGGTTAAGGTTATTACTGAGTAAGTCTCTTTCTCACTGATAAAAGGTTCTGCAATCCTGCAGAAGAATACACCCGGATCCCTACAAATTGGGAAAGGATGTGTGTGCTTAAATTAACCACGTTAGTTTCAGCCCGAACCCTACAAATTGGGTACAGGTGACTCTGAGCCCTAGAATGTGAATAGGGTAAGGGTAGGTGGCTTTCCCCCATGGCCCTATGGACTGGGAAAGGGTGTGGGTGCCTAAATTAACAGGGTAATGCCTGGAGCTCTATGGACTGGGAAAAGGTGGGGTGCCCTAGTGTGTGGGTATCAAATTTATGAGAGAGAGAGATTGTAACTCAGATGATGAAAACTGTCAGCTGACTTCCAATTATTTAATCTTTGCTACTGATGATAATGCAAGAGGCAGACAGAACAAAGCCTGAGATTCTGTGGTGTCAGCACTTAGAAAAATCTTTAAGCTTGCATACTGAGAAAATCTGCTATGGAAACAAAAAACAGAAGACATGATGAACAGAGCCTCCAAAGTCAGATTCAACTGAGCTTTCCACCCACACCCACACCCAGGGAACTATAGCTACAAGCCATGCCAAGAAATAATAGTACACATGCTGTATTATAGTCCTGCAACATGCAGTGAGCTCAGGCATAAAATAGTATTAAAGAACGCCCATATTCCCAAGACACAGCATAACAGTGTGCCTATTTGAACAATTACAGGAAGGTGCGAACATTGATTAATAATGAATTTCATTTTAAAAGAAGCCACACTATCAAATGTTCAGTAAGACCCCTTGAGTTAATGAGAAAATGAGTGAACGCACATTCTGACCGCACACTTCAGGATCCAAGATAAACCACAGGGCAATCTGAAGTAGGGTGTAAAAGTCCAAGCATTTAGTGAGGCAGTTCCCAACACCTTCTGGGGCAGGGGTTCCCTGCAACAGTCTAGTTAAGCCCGACCGGTCTGTCCTGGACACCGCAGACAGCCACAGAGTCCTTTTGGTAGTACAGCAAAGACAGTCCCAAAAACAACAGACCTGTGCCCAATCTACCTTCCTCCGGGGGTTCTGGCAGGCAGCATCTCTACAGAGGTTCTGGGCTGGTCCTTTCCTTGGGGAGCAAAGGATAGATCTGTGCTCCTCCCTGGTCAGTCACCTACTGAGCTGTTCTCTTCCCTTTTTAACTGCCCCTTCCTCACCTGACAGTGAGTGCAGGTGTAATGGGGTGGGGCTGAGTGGGCCCACAGCAGCTCATTAACCCTTGCTGGCCCAGTGTGGGCTTGGTGTTCCCTCATCATACACAACAGTCATGAAATGACACGTTTTCAAACCTCCATCACGCCTTTAATCCCATTTATTTTAAAATACAAACTATATAATTCATATTCCAGACAAAGTGTGAAATATATTATATAAAGGAAATTCAGTAAATATGCTGGGGAGAAAATCTTTATCTGAGGATACCCTTCCAAAGAAGGCATCTCAAAGATTTACCAAAAGATGAAAAGAAAGGGAGAGCACCCCTTCGCGAACCATCACTTAAATTGGACAAAAGATGCTTCTGCTCTTGGAATCTGTGAACGATAAATCCTTCAGCCATGTGGATTGAAGATGCAGAGAACTGACTGTTGGTGAGAAATTGCCTGAGACCAGGATTGTAAACTGTTAGGGTTTCGGGACCCTAGAAGGCACGTTTTTCTTTTTGTTTTGTTTGTAACCATATCTGTCTCTCTCTTTTTTAAATCTCTGTTCTTTATTAATAAAACTTATGCTTAGTTTTACTACAAACCACCTCAACGCAGAGTATTACGTTAAAGACTTAGTGAGTCAACAGGCTGAGGTGTGTGTGCTGTTACTTTGGAGACAGCAGACTTCACAATTTCTTTGAGTGTCCAGTCAGAGGGACTGGACACTACAGAGAGGCGTGTCTGGGGAACTCGGGTCCACTGCTTGTTGTTTGCAAGGCAAGGCCAGTTTCAAGGAGGTTGCCGGCAAGGCAGACAGACGTGTGGCAGGGAGCTGAAGCTCCAGCAAAGCTCCCTCTTGCTGAGGCAGTCGGGTAACACAGTGGCTTGCGGTTCTGGGAGCGCTGGAGAAGAGCATCACAATAGGTAAAGGCACAAGACCTAACACCCAAGGGGTGCGCTTAGAGGGACCACAAAAGGAACAGAGAAAAACACCCAAATGAAATGTTATTCACCAGGCTTCGGCACTGAAGATTTCACAACTTGGTTATAATTATAAATACCTTCACTCTCAAAGGCCATGGTATTAACATTGTTGCAAACAGTAAATTAATGTTAGCTTTATACAGAGATTATGTTTGTGAGCTACTGGAGCAGAAGACACCCACACACAGCCAGGATGCACCAGTCAGATATATACAGTGTGACGAGTAAATTACTTTCATTCCACACTTACAGAATTGAAAAGCTCTGTTGTCAGGCCAAGATAGTTGTGCAAAGCCAAGAATGTCACTCTCTGGAGCCTCACCATGATGATCTAGGAGCAGGAGATAAAACACAGGCAGTAGGCAAGCAGGTGAATACCAAATACACAAACACCCACTAACCCAATCTTTCTGTCCTAGGATTACAGAAGTGTTAACAGCCACTCTACCTGGAATGGTCCCTTACAATCTGTGCTAACTACCTATGCTAAACTTTCTGTTCCACTTTGCATTGTGCTGTGATGCTGGGAATACATTCCCCATACCTAAAGAAGAGCTCTGTGTGACTCGAAAGCTTGTGTCTCTCAGCAAGAGAAGTTGGTCCAATAAAAGATATTACCTTGCCCACCTTGTTTCTCAAATACACCAACAGCCATCCTTAGACACCAGAGGCTCTGAGTGCACTTTATAACTATGGATTGTGCCCCAGAAACCAGGTAAGTTGCATCCCCATTTGGAGTTGTGTAAACTGAGGCACAGTTAGGCCAAGTGACTTGCCAAAGGCTTCACAGCCAGTAGGTGGCTGAGCCAGAGACACAACCTAAAAGCTTGATGCCCAAACTTCAGCTCCACGCCCAAGACACCAGCCTCTCCACTAAGGTTACTGAAATCATCAGTAATGTTTAATACTTGAAATAAATGCATTTATTCGGCCTCTCCTGAGCTCTAGGTGCAACATCCAAGACAGACACTAAAAGACCAACCTCCCCAACACATACATGCACCTGAAACAGTCTCCATGCCACTCATCTATAGCCTCCCGACACTTCTCAGAAAGAGACAGGGAAAGCAGGTTAGTCTCACAGCATGTTCCCATAGGACCTAGGTCATCAAGCCCAGGTACTGGCAGATCAAGGGAAGTGAACAGTAAGCACTCACTACAAAATGCCCTAGCAATTACAGGATGGTCTGACAACCAATGATCAAAAGGACGGGCACTTTCCAGGGATGGTCAGATATTATACGGATCTGTTCTTCTTGACTATCAATAAAGAGGGGGGAAGAGGATCAATGCATCAGTCATAGATCACCTAGATACACAGATTATCCAGTGCCTCCTAAGGATTAAGAGGACAGCTGGTCCACTATATTGATGGTGGAAGACAAAATATTATAATGACCTACCAACCCACATCCATCCATTTTGACCATTAATTCATCAGACTCTACTACAATCGCCAGGGCACACCTCTCTAAACTGAAACCAGTCACATATAGCACGGATGCCCAAATGTATACACCCGCAAGGCCCCCTTGGGCTCAATCCTCTAGTCGCACCTCCCTGCTACAGGGCATAAGCTCTGAGCTCTCCACCCCAGTCTGGTAGGCAGAGAGGGGGTGTATGGGGTTCCACGAGCCGCACTTCAACTGTAAAAGAGCCATATGCCAGAGTTTGGCCAATCCTGACATACAGTAACTTCTATCTGCATTATGTTTTATTCAGAAGAAATCTGTTTCCAGCAATAGGAAACAGATCACCCCTGTGATCACCTGGGAAGGGAAACAAAAATCCTTGTGGGAACTTGCTGAAATAGGGAAGCTAAAGCTGATTTAAAGAGAACTGAATTTAAACCTAAAACCCACCCTTCCTCTGCAGCTGCTGACCAGTGAGAGGAAGTGAGTCACTGCTCTGTGCAGTATAAATTCAAAGGCCAATTGCGTGTCATTAGTTTTATCAGCCAGCATCTCTCAGTCAAATAGAGTGTGGGAAGCTCTAATTGAAGCAAGAGCCACTAATTGTTTTAATAAAATTACAAACTTCAGGGGCAAGTTGGATCTGGTGTCTCTGTTTGGGAGGCTCTTGCAAAAACTACAAAGGGCCTATACACGGATGGTACTAAACAAGTAATTATGATATTTATAATATTGATCATGACATCATGATGTCATAAACTCTCTTTACAAGAGTGCATGATCCAAAATCTACACGCAACAGGTTCTCACTTGGCATCTCACCTCTGTCACTCTCCCCTCTAACTAGACTCCTCTTTCCTTCCCCACATATCTTATCTGCTGTATGGGTAAGGTTGTTTATTACACTAAAAGGCTGATCTATGTCTACACCAATGAAAAATCGAACCAATTTTCAGAAGTGCTGAGCGCCCAGATGCTCCCAGTTAAGTGAGAATTTTTGAAAAGCAGGTCACTTATCTATGTATTAAGTAAAGACTTTGAAGCTTAATTCTAGGCCCTGATATTTTAAAGATCTTCCAAAAAAAGGACAGAGTATTGGAGGTCGGCGAGGGGAACTCATTACCATTCCTAAGGAAAGAGACTTTATGTCTTGAACTAGAGACACTGGAAGCTTGGAGAGGGGCACCAATAAGATGTCTTCACTGTCATTATATCCACCTCTGCCATTCTTTGCCCAGCACATGTTCAAGACATTCTTTCCAGCAGAAAGTTACTCATGCACTGCTTTTAAGAGTCCAATAAAGGCACCGTAATAACACAGATGAATTAAGCGGTAGCCTTACTCGAGGTTATTCAAGGTTAACATTATTCAAGAGCAAAGATTAGAAATTACTTCACGTACCCACTGCTACAGTGGTTCAGAATTTATAGATGTCTAATAAGTAATATCTAGGGCCAAATTCTGCTCTCTGATGAGCAGAGGCAGGTCCCATGAAAAGTTACAGGAGCTGAATATTTCTCAAGGCAGAAGCTGGCCTCAAATCCTGAGAATATACTAGAACAATTCTGCACCAGGAGAAGGACGGATTAGCTGGCCTGATAGGGAAAATCCTTTTAAATAAAAGATGGCTACTACGTTTAATAAAAAACTATAGATCAGTCTTACCTGTACCACTCTGACAAGAGTTTCAGGGTATTTCTGGAAGACATCCTGAAAAACACTGGCTGGGAGTCGCAATATAGTGGACGGTGTTCCTGCTCGGGCTGAAACAGTTTTATATGGAGCAGGGTGACCCTATTAAAAAAAGCATTAGAGAAACAAGTTTACTCTTCACTCCCACGTGCACCACTGTCCGCCTGCCTCAATTCTTTCTAATGACATCACACCACTTTTTCCTTTGACATCCACCAAACAGGCCGGCCATCCTAGTTCTCTGGCCACCAGAGAAGAATATGCGCCTATGCACTGTGAATGGGCCAACCGGGGACACAAGAACTCAGCATGGTGACCAGCATCCACAGGATTAACTCCATTGGCCTAGGACGGGAGCTGGAGAAATGAGAAGTCTCCACAGCACAGCTCACCATCAGACAGATAATCTGCCAACTTACTGACTGTTTATGCTACAGAGAAAGCCAGGCTCCAAAAGCAACGTAAAAATGATACTCCAGCTCTCCAAAGAGCTGGAGAAAATGCCTTTTGGCAGGTCTGCTAATCTTTCCAGACCTCCGTACTCCTTTCAGGAATCTAATTTGTCTTGCGTGCCCCCAAGTCTCACTTTGCATAAAAACTACTGGCTTACCAAATCAGGCATAAAATACAAAAGCATCACAGCACACAGTTATTGAACAATAGGTTACTTTCTCATTTTATAAGATAATTATAAAATAAATCAACTGGAATATAAATACTGCTCATGTTCCAGTCTATAGTGAAGAGATGGCCAAACATACTGACCTCCAAGACCTCCCTTCCCACTGGACACAACCCTCTAGCCCCACCTCCCTGCCACAGGGCAGAAGCTCTGAGCTCCCGATCCCAGTCTGGTAGGCAGAGAATGGGGGGGGGCCCCACTGGGGGCCCCGCAACTGCATTTTAACTGTACAAGAACCACATGCAGCTCACAACTCACAGTTTAGCCACCCTGGTATAGTATATAGACCAGCATATAAAGGTCATTGTCTGCATTACATTGTAGTTTGTACTGACTTTGCTCATGCTTTTATTGTAGCCTGCTGTAAAACTAGGCACATATCTAGATGAGTTGATGCACCCCATGGAAGATCTCTGTGTACCCCCAGGGATACATGTACCCCTAGCTGAGAACCACTATTTTAATCTATGCTGCCCTCTGTCACATTCTGGGGTGCAATCCAGACCAGTGAGGGGCTGTGTAACCACCTGCCCCACAAATTTGGGTGCTGCACAATGTTTTGCTATTGTAGCTCCCAATTTGGGCCGCTCACGAACAGCCTGCCATCATGCAGGTCACCCTGAGTGTCTGTGTGTAGCTGCAGCTCTGGTCCAGCAACTCTGATCCTAGCAACCTCTCAGCAATACTCCAGTCACACACTGACTTCCAGCAGTCTTGTTACCACTAGCAAGGTGACCTCAACACACTCCAAGTCCTGAGTTTTCCCAACAACATGTGTTCTGCACTGTCCAGCCCTCTCCTGGACCATTCAGATATTAAAGGTCTGTGGGTCAATGGTCAACCGTTTGATACTTTAACTGGAGTTATCAAATCGTTCAGTTTAAACACAACACAATTCGTTTAGATTAAAAATAAAACAAGTTTCTTTAACTACAAAGAGATAGGTTTCAATTGACTGCAGGTATAAAGAATTGAAGTCAGAAGTGGTTACAAGAAAAATAAAGTAAAAGGCTTCCTAGTAAGTAAAATTTAACAAGATAGACTTGGTTCAAGATAAAATCCTTGCCACTGGTTCCCAGCATATACTCAGATTACAATCTCCCCCCAACTCAAAGGGCTGGTTTCTTTTCTTAGATAAAAAAAGATGAATTGGGGTGGTTTTGACCCTCAGTTTTATTGTACAGTCACCCACTGAAATGCATTTTCCTGAGGGTTGCCCCAAGATCAAGTCCATTCCATCTGTGAGGAAGGAGTCTTGTGGTGAAAGAGGTTCCGGGCTCTTGTTTGCTAAAATGTAGATTGGTAAAGAAGAGGGGCAGGAACAGAGCAAAGAATGGCCATTTGACAAGTGATTGCCAATCAACTTTTATGATACCTGGCTACAGGCACCAGCTTGTCCTTTGCCTTTGAGAAACAGGTTTACCCATTTCCCGGGCTTGTCTGGTAAACACATTTTAGTCATAATTTCATCTTAGGTCTTAGATACACTATTCACACATGTTACATAAGAATATTAATAATCAATGTATTCGTTTTTAAATGATACTTACAAGGCATATTTTGCACAAAATATTACTACAGCAATGTGTAGGGTGTGAATACAGGGAGCCTGGGTCACAACCTCCACTTAGCATATTTGCTGCCATGGCAATCTATGGATTCACAAAATCTGCAGAAACAGAAGCATCTGCATCCTAGGGGAGGAGAGGATGGGAAAGCAATGGTGACAAAAGACCTTCAAGATATGTGAAGAACTTTTATCCTTCTGGAACCAAGTTGTAATGGATAGAAAAGACAGAACTGCCTGTGTATCTTAAAGGAGGAGAGAAATTCTGAAGATGGGCTTCTGTTACTAAAAAAAGACCTGTCTAAAAAAAAGGGGGGGGGGAAAGGTATGTTTGTTTCCTTTTATGCTTCTTATCATCTTCCATAAAAGGCAGGAGTGAAACATTCTTAAAAAAACAACAGCTTTTCACATGAGAAACAGCGGGTCTTGACTTCCCTGTTTTTGCTGGAGGACTGGAGAATGACATCACAAGACAGGAAATGGGGGTGCAGATTTGTATATTGTTTTTTGTTTGGAGTTTTTTTCCTTAATGTCTGTTTAACGAGAACTCCTGCTGAGCAGTAGGGAGAAAAGCTCTCACTGAAAAAGACAAGTGTCACCACTTCCCTGAGTGCAGAGAAAGTGCACATCAGTTTTCTGTGGCGTTCTCCTGAAAATTCAGGAAAATGAAGAACTGATTTATCCGATACTCCCAAGAACAAAAAACTAGCAGAAAAAAATTGGGGGAATGAAAAGTATCTTTTATAGATGGAGCCTGAGCAGGGAGCTGAGTGCAAGAACAAACTGGAGTTCTTGCTTATTCAGTCATCATAAGAGTTTATGTTTTCTTCCATTGTGCAATACAAAGCAATTAATAAAATCCTCAAGATACGGAACATGGAGATACTAAAATGCTGCATACAAGTAAAATTATATTGTAGGGTGACCAGATAGCAAGTGTGAAAAGTCAGGATATGGGGAGAGAGAGAGGTAAAAAGCACCTAGAACATAAAGCGCCAAACATTGGGACTGTCCCTATAAAATTGGGACATCTGGTCACCCTACTGTACTGTCTATCAATTGTATTTTCCAACAGATAGTAAAGCAAATTGTTGGGGAAAATTGGTTGATGGATAAAAAAAACATGGTTACTTACCAGTAACTTTTATTCTTCGAGATGTGTTGCTCATATCCATTCCACTTAGGTGTGTGCGTGCCCTCGTGCACGGTTCCCGGACAATTTTTTCCCCTAGAAGTCCCTGTAGGGGCCGGCTCCGGTGCCCCCTGGAGTGCTGCGCTCATGCCGCGGTATATAGGGTGCCGCCGGCCATGCGGACCCTCAGTCCCTTCTTTCTGCCGACTCCGACAGCGGGGACGGAGGGTGGGTGTGGAATGGATATGAGCAACACATCTCGAAGAACAACAGTTACTAGTAAGTAACCATGTTTTCTTCGAGTGATTGCTCATATGCATTCCACTTAGGGCAGGGATCTCAAACTCAATTGCTGTGGCGGGCCGCATTTACATTGAGTGGAGTTCAGGGGGGCCGCACATGACACACACTACTCTACTGTACCTTTCATGCTCTACTCTCCGCCGAAAAAATCTCCACGCAGGGTAAAATTCGGCGGCACAGTAGGAGAGAGAGGCTCTCACAGGGACTTGCAGGCTCCACTGTCCGCCGTCAAATCTCTCTGTGGGGCCCACATTCGGCGGCCATTTCCTTTTTAAGACGGCCACAGCTTCCCGGAGCTCTGCTCAAAAAAAAATGCCAGCACAAGCCTGCAGCCGGATTCGGACTGCGGGCCGCATGACACAAGCCCGCGGGCCGCAGTTGGCCCGCGGGCCGCGAGTTTGAGACCCCTGACTTAGGGGATTAACAAGCCGTACCTGGAGGCAGATAGGAGTCAACGGTGAGCTGCTCCCAGCACAGCTCTGTCGACTCGTGCATCCTCCCTCGATTGCTGTACGATAGCGTAGCTCGAGGCGAAGGTGTGGACCAACGACCAGGTGGCAGCCCTGCAGATGTCGTCCAGGGGGACCCATCCCAGGAAGGCCGCAGATGCGGCCTGGGCCCTTATTGAGTGCGCCGTCACGACCCCAGGAAGCTGAACGCCTGCGCGCTAGTAGCAGAACTTGATGCAGGCGGTGATCCATCTGGAGATGCACTGCGTGGACACCGGGGATCCCTTCATCCTGTCTGCCACCGCGACGAAGAGTTGCGTGGTCCTCCGGAAAGGCCTCGTCCTCTCTATGTAGAAGGCGAGGGCTCTCCTCACATCCAGGGTGTATAGTCTCCTCTTGTCCTCTGACCCGTGCAGTTTAGGAAAAAACACGGGGAGGAAAATGCCTTGGTTATAATGGAATTGGGAGACTACTTTAGGTAGAAAAGCTGGATGCTGTCTCAGCTGAACCTTATCCTAGAAGAATATGGTATGGGGGATTCCGAGATCAAAGCTCTTAGCTCAGAGACCCTCCTAGCCAAGGTAATGGCCACGAGGAAGGCCACCTTCCAAGACAGAATCAGCAGGAGGCAGGTGGCCAAGGGCTCGAAGGGGGGCCCCATCAGCCTAGCGAGGACCAGGTTGAGATCCCAGGGAGGCACTGGGTCACGAACATGCAGGTAAAGCCTCTCAACCCCCTTGAGGAACCTCACCGACATAGGGTGGGAGAACAAGGACTGCCCCTCCATCGGCTGATGGAAAGCCGAGATGGCCGCTAGGTGCACCCTGCGGGAGGCTAGCACTAACCCCTGGAGCCTAAGCTGCAGCAAGTACTTGAGGATGGCCTGCACAGGGGACGTACCAGGGGTTATGCCCCGCGACTCCGCCCAGCAGGTGAATCTCCTCCACCTGGCCTTGTACACCAGTGGTCCCCAACCTTTTTTGCACCAGGGACCGGCTTCAAGCAAGACTATTTTTCCATGGCCCGGCAGGGCGGGGTGGGGGTGGGGCAGGCATCCCAGCAGGCAGCACTTCACACCACTCTCCGCCATGAAATTGACTCGCCCTTGTCAATTTCGGCAGCAGAGCTGGAGGGTGGGGCTCACAGCACAGGCAGAAATTTACCATTTTAAGAGCCGGTTCGCTCTTAAAGTGGTAAACCACTGCGAACCGGTTGCATTTGCGGATAGCTGAAGAGCCGCATAGCCGCAGCGCCGTGGACCGGCAAAAAACCCCGAACGGCCCGGTCCTGGTCCGCGGACCGGTGGTTGGGGACCCCTGTTGTACACGATCTGTGTGGAGGGCTTCCTGCTACCCAGCAGAACGTGTTGGACCTGCGCTGAGAAGGCTCTCTCCGCTTCCGTCAGCCAGAGAGTCTCCAGGCCGTCAGGTGCAGGGAGTCCAGGTTGGGGTGCAGCAGGCGACCGTGGTCCTGGGAGAGCAGGTTCGGCCTCCTCGGGAGCTCAATCGGCGTGGTGACAGAGAGGTCCTGCAGCATGTTCAACCAATGCTGTCTCGGCCACGCCGGGACAATGAGGATCACGTCCACTCTGTCCCTCTTGATTTTCAAGAGGACCCTGGGTAAAAGCGGGATGGGGGGGGAACGTGTACATGAGGGTCCCCATCCATTCAATGAGGAACGTGTCAGAGAGGGAGCCTGGCTTGCGACCCCGGAGCAAGCAGAACCTCGGGCACTTCCTGTTCCAGGACGATGCGAACAGGTCCACTCGGGGAACACCTAACTGGTGGAAAATCTTGGCCGCTACCTCCAGATGCAACGACCAGTCATGTTGGGGTAGAAACGACCTGCTGAGGCGGTCCGCCTCGTCATTCCTGACCCCCGGGAAGTGAAAGGCGGTTAAACAAAAGTCATGCCTCACAGCAAAGTCCCAAAGTCGAAGCGTCTCCTGGCACAGAGCCGAGGAGCACCATCCCCCCCCTCCGCTTGTTTATATAATACATCGCTGCGGTGTTGTCCGTCAGCACCTGTACCATTTTGCCCAATAAAGAATGGAGGAACACCCTGCATGCTAGTCTGACTGCCCTCAGTTCTTTTACATTGATGTGGAGGGCAGTCTCCTCCTGCAACCAGCAGCCCTGAGTAGTCAGGCCACCGCTGATGTGGGCCCCCCAATCGAGGTCCAACACATCGGAGATCAGGGTGACCGAGGGGGTCAAGTCCCTGAATGGAACACCTTCCAAGACCGTTTCGGGGTCCTTCCACCATTGCAGTGACCCCAGAACTGTGGGGGACACTGTCACCACTCTGTCCAGGGCGTGTCTGCTGGGCACATACACCGTGGCCAACCAACCTTGGAGAGGCCTGAGCCTGAGGTGGGCCAACCTCACCACATACGTATACGAGGCGATGTGGCCCAACAGCTGAAGGCACTGCCTGGCTGTCATCGTGGGGCACCTGCATAGTTGCGATATGATAGCTGCCATGGCCTCGAACCTCGAGAGTGGGAGGAAGGCTCTGGCCCGAACCGGGTCTAGGGATGCCCCTATAAACTCTATGCGCTGTACTGGGGACAGCGTCAACTTCTACTCGCAGCCCCAGATTGTTGCAGGTGGACGAGGGAGACTGCCTCATATACCTGAGACCTGGTCCTGCCCCTTATCAACCAGTCGTCCAGGTAGGGAAATATCTGGACCCCCCTGCACCTCAGGTAGGCCGCCACCACTGCCACACATTTGGTGAACACCCTGGGGGAGGAGGACAGGCCAAAGGGCAAGGCTGTAAACTGGTAGTGGCCACCAGCTACCATGAACCTTAGATAGTGCCTGTGGGCGGGAAGGATGGAGACATGGAAGTACACGTCCTTCAGGTCGAGGGCAGCAAACCAATCTCCTGGATTCAGTACGGGGATAATGGCTGCTAGGGACACCATGCGAAACTTCAGTTTCTTCATGAACCTGTTCAACCTGCGCAGGTCAGTTTAGGTCTGAGGCCTCCCTTGGCTTTGGGAACGAGGAAGTACTTCGAGTAGAACCCCTTCCCCACCTCGAGCAGCGGGACCGCCTCTATGGCCCCCTTGTACAGGAGGGAGCGGACCTTCTGAAGGAGCAGCTGCTCGTGAGATGGGTCCCTGAAGAGGGACGGGGGAGGGGGTGAATTGGGGGAAAAAGCCACCACCTGGAGGGCGTAACCCCTGCGCACGGTGTCCAGGACCCAGAGGTCTGACGTGATGCCCCTCCAGAGACTGAGGTACGACCTTAGCCTGTCTCTGAATAGGAGGGGCGAATCCAGGGGGGAGGTACAGGTGCCACCCTCGGGCACACCATCAGAACTGTCGCTTCCCTTTGGGGCACTGGGGGGGTCCTTTCTGGGAAGCGGAGGACGACCCGGAGTGGTCGCGCCATCCGAAACCCCTGCTCCTATCCCTACCCGCTGCAGGGGGAAAAGGCCTAGGTGGTGGCCTAGGTTGCTGCTGCTCCTGTGGCGGGCGCTGCAGCTGCTGACAGGTCTGCTGCCTTGCCGCTTGAGGGGTGTAAAGACCCAGGGAACGCAAGGTAGCCCTTGAGGGTGTGCAGCTTCTCATCTGTTCTTTCCAAAAACAGGCCAGCCGCATCAAAGGGCAGGTCCTGTATGGAATGTTGCACCTCTTGGGACAGCCCCGTGGACTGAAGCCAAGCTGCACAACGCATAGCAATAGCAGAGGCCATCGCCCTGCTCGCCGTATCCGCAGCGTCCGAAGCAGTTTGTAGGCCTGCGCTGGCCACAGCCAGTCCTTCGTCCAAGACGTGGTGAAGTCCGCAGCCTGTTCCTGGGGCAGGGACTCTGCGAACCTTCGCATGGAGTCCCACAAGTTCAAATTGTACCTCCCCAAGAGGCCTTGGTGGTTAGTCACCCTGCACTGTAGCGTCCCAGTGGAGTAGACCTTCCTACCGAAGAGATCTAGTCTCCTGCCCTCTTTGCTCTCAGGAGTGGAGCTCTGGGCCCCATCTCTCCTTCTGGTTGGCAGCGTCCACAACCAGAGTACCCGGGGCTGGGTGGGTGTAAAGGTACTCATGCCCTTCGGCTGGCACGTAGCACTTTTTCTCAGTGCCCTTGGAGGTTGGGGCGACCGAGGAAGGGGATTGCCACACTGCCTTGGCCAGGCACAATACCCTTTCATGCACGGGAAGGGCTACCCTGGAAGGGCCTTGGGTCCCCACATGCCCGAAGAGGGGGTCCACCTCTTCCTCCAGCACCTTGACCTCCAAGTCGAGGTTGGAGGCCACTCTTTTCAGCAGCTCCTGATGAGCTTTAAAGTCAACCAGAGGAGCCCCCTGGTTCCTGAAGGCTGCCTCGTCCAGCGACCAAGAAGAGGACAGGCGGCGGGGTCCTATGGAGGGGCCCTCCCCAGGGTCCGATTCCTCTCCTGAGGAGCGGTCCCCTCCCTGCACCAGTGGTGCCTGCGGGGGAGCTTGCTGGGCGATGGAGGCAGGGGCCAACACAGTACCCTGCCCCAACTGCGCCTCCCATGGTCCCCAAAATGGCCACTGCCAAAGGAGCTGAGACCAACCCGGTGCCGGCATCGGTGCCGGGGGCTGCACCTCGTGCCAGCTTCGAGCCTTCCGGGAACCCAAGCCGGGGGAACGGTGCCGACGGTGCCATCGGGAAGAGCAGCTTCGGGACCCGCTACCGGATTATCCCAAAGAGCAGCAGTGCTGTCTGTACCAGTGCCAACACCTTGGCGAAGCCGACGATGACGATGACAAGGAGTGGTGCCGGGAAGCCAAAGACTTGCAGCGCCTCTTCCCCGGTGCCAACGAACGGTGCCAAGAGCAGTGCCTCAGTGCCAAGTTGGAGCCGGAGTGGCAAGAGCGTCCGGCCGGTGACGGCGATCTGGAACGGTACCATTTCGGAGACCGGGACCAGTGCTGTGAGGCGTCGTCCTCAGAAGATGAGGGAGAGGAGCTATCAAGCTCGACTCTCTGACGCCGGGTAGTGGACAGCCGTTCTGGTGCCAGGCGCGCTCACCCTTTGGGGACACCCATTGCGGGTTTAACACAGGCCCTGACTCCCCCAGCCGGGGGAGGGCCGGAGGCGTGGGCAGGGCCACCAAGGCTCGAGCCGCTTCGTACGCCTCTGGCATGGCAGGGTCCTGGAGAGGGGCTCCCCCACTCCCAGGAGTCGGGGGAGGATCCCTTTGTGCCGACACCAGCACCGGTGTTGGAGGCTGGTCACGCAGCTCCAGCACCTCGGGGCTCGACCCTGGCCGCTCCTGCGGTGCAGGGGAGGGAGGGCGCTCCACGCACGGACGGCGCTTCTTTCTCTTCGGCACCGGAGACGTCCGCTGCCGAGGTGCCTGCGGTGCCTGCGGAGCACTCTGCACCGATGTGACGCTCGGTGCCGATGTGGTCCGGGGCGGCTCAGCCGCCGGGCACAGCGCGGACTGCATCAAGATAGCCTTCAGCCGGATGTCCCACTCCTTTTGGGTCCTCGGCTTAAAGGCCTTACAAATTCAGCACCGGCCCTTGCGGTGCTGCTCCCCAAGGCACTTAAGGCAGCACTCATGGGGATCACTGACCGGGAAGGCCTTCCCACAGCCAGTGCAGGGTTTAAACCCTGGCGAGCCCAGCATGGCCGGGTCATTAGAGCCCTAAGGCTCCCTATCTAACTAAACTATTCCTAACACACATAAACTAACTTAGTTCAGGGAGAACTGCTATACTAACTTACACAATAAAAGGGGAAGAATACTTGCGACGCAGCAAGAGTTGATCCAGACGACCGTCACAGGCGGAAAGAAGGAACTGAGGGTCCACATGGCCGGCAGCGCCCTATATGCCACGGCATGAGCGCGGCACTCCAGGGGGCACCGGAGCCAGACCCTACAGGGACTGCTAGGGGAAAAAATTGTCCAGAACCGTGCACGAGGGCGCACATACACCTAAGTGGAATGCATATGAGCAATCACTCAAAGAATAATTCAATTCAATAAAGACTTAATTAGCTTTTATAAAATGTTACACAGAAATAATTCAAAAGACCAAGGAGGGGGTTACAGATCATCTTCAGATGTTCAGCTCTGAACACTCTAGATTTCTTCCCTTTTGGCACATCTACACAGCAAAAACCCTGCAGCAGCATGTCTCAGAGGCTGGGACAACTGACAGGGTCACCGCAGAAAATAGCAATATAGATGTTCACGCCTTGGCTTCAGTCTAGGCTCTAGACCCTGCAAGGTGGGAGGGTCCCAGAGCTCAGACTGCAGCTCAAGCCTGAACATCTACTCTGCAACTAAATAGCCCCGTAGCCTGAGCCCCACGAGCCTGAGTCAGCTGGCACAGGCCAGCCGTGGGTGCCTAATTGCAGTGGAGACATACCCAGAGATCCTCCTTCCTCACTGGGAACCTATGCTGTTATTCTTAACCCCACAGCACGAGGCCTGCAAACCCGAGTCAGTGGACCCAGGCTCTGCGACTCACTACTTCCCCTCTTTCCTTCCCTTCCCCCCACCTTTTTTTTTTGGCTGTGTATACCTACTTTTTCAGCATAGAGTTTAAGGACCTCCGAAAAAGTTACAGTTTAAAGATTATAATGCAAAAAGGAACAAAGGACTCTTAATCCAGCAGGCACTTAAGAGAAGAATAACTAACATTTCCATCCTTCCATTTATGCTGGGTGCGATTTTCCTTTTTAAACACTAATCAGCATGAGAGGAGCTTGCTTTTCAAAAAGCAAGAAAGCAGACTGTACTGTGTCATTGGCCCGGAACATGCTAAAAGCTGCTACAGAGGAAGAACAGAGGAAAATGTTCTCAGAAGCGTCAGTTCTCTCAAACATGCTCATCAACAGCACTGAGAACGCAGTGTTTAAACTGGGATTTCAATCAGTTTATTATAATCACACACAGAACTCTTTAGGTAGTGTCTTTCAAGATAGCGAAAGCAGTGAGCTCCTCACCACCACCACCACCCCCAACTTTTTATTTTTAAATGAAGGGGAACTATTTGTTCTAGCTGGAAATAAGAGTTTCTCTCCATCTTGTTCTGTCACCTGCAGAATAAATACACAGTGCCCAAAGCACTGGTATTTGTTGTAGTTACAAATGTCACAGCAAAACAAGTAGCTGAGACCTCCTAAGTGGACTGTGAACACAGTCAAACATTTCTGAAGTGGATTTGAATAAATGATTCACTAAGGGCTGGTCTATACTGGCGCTTATGCCAGCAAAACTTTTAACACTCGGAGGTGTGAAAAAAGCTCTCCCGCTGACATAATAAAACCACCTAAACGAGGAGAGCATCTCCCGCCTACACAGCGCTGTTCACAGTAGTGCTTATGCTGGCAAAACTTAACTCAGCGGGATGTTTTTTTCATACCCTTTAGCAACAGAAGTTTTGCCAGCATAAGCGCCCCTGTAGTGGAGTGCGCTCTCTATTCCTTCTCTCCAGTCTGACTTCCACCTTCTCCACCCCAACAAGCACTGAGAGATGAAGTGGTTTGCTGACCCACAGTCACAGAGTGAGTCCATAAGTGGCCCAAGGACAGAATAAACCACCTCCTGACCAAGACCTGCACTCAGTTCTCTTGGGGCCCAGACAGTGAAGCCTTTTAGTTTAGGATATTTCTCTGAGGACTACAATGCAACTGGTTTTCAGATGCAGGATTATGTATGGGAGGGCCCCACAATGACAGGATATAATTTTACTAAAAAGGATTTTTAACAATGAGAGACTGAAATACCTACAAAAAATCTGACAACAGTCAGATTGTAAACTCTTTGGGGCAGGGACTGTCTTCATTCTGTGTCTGTACAGCGCCTGGCACAGAGGGGTCCTGGGCCATGACGGGAGCTCCTATGCACTATGATAATACAGATAAATTATAGTGACAAAAGAAAGAGCAAAATAAAGACCAGCATGGCTCATGTTCCAAACTGGAAAATTATAACAAGATCTGACACTCTAGTACCATACACGGCAGGTGTTGTGCAAATGGAGTAAGTACCTTCAAAACCACCTTTCAAGCAAGCTGGGCAGAATTTGCAGACACAGCAAATACCAAATTCCTGAGCACAGAAATTGTTTTGTTTCCTTGTTCCTTCTCTCCCTCCCTCCCCCACAGAAATGAAAAATCCTTTTGGTATTTTTCCTCAGATTTGCACAGTATGTTCCTATCAACGAAAAGCATCATACAAAACAACTTCGCGTTTAGCAGTTAAATTTCTACAATATTAAAACTGCAACAAAAGTAGATTAGGCTATTAGAACAGTCATCCCTACTTACAAATAGGCTTTTGAAAGTCCTAACCATGCATTGTAACTGAGCTGCTTTCGGCAGGTGGGAGAGGAAAAAAAAGAAGGTTGATCATGCTGCAACAAAAAAACCCAAAAAAACAAAAAAAATATTTCTTGCTGGCAACTCATATGCAGAACTCCAGCTGCTGCTATCTTTGGTGTGGAAGGGGAAGTGGAATCCCTGAAGGGGAAAAAGCCAGCATTGGCATTGCTAGAGTTACGTAGGTTTTTTTTCCCCTGGGTTTCTCTTTATGCCATTAGTTATTAGCACTGTGCTTTGTGGCAACGCTTTGCCTGTTAAAGAGAAGAGCACAGACATCTTCTGCGAGGTCCCTGGTCTGTAGAGCCATAAAGCAGCAATGAGGGTCCCTCCAACTGTTGTAGGAGGGCTGGCCTTTTACCTCAAGAGTCAAGGCTACAAGTGGGTGCCCTCCCACTGGGATTCTCCATCCCTAGCACATACACCAAGCAGATGAGTTAGAAATTAAAGCTACTCAGACTGGTTTCCCTTTCTACAGTATTACAAGCTATTAAGGGTACTTGAACAAAGGAATCATCTGAAGTTTTTGGTATACGTGCCCTAATTCTCAAGATTAAAGAATATTTATTATCTGTACTATGGAGACACCTACAGGCCCCAACCCAGATCAGGACCCCACGTTGTAGGCACTGTACAAACCCTTTCTACAAACTCGCTGCTCCAGAGGGTTCAGCCTCTTAACAGAAGAGAAAGAGAAAGGGTGGGAGAACGGAAGCATTCTTTTCTCAGTTTCTCCAGTGGGGAACTGAGGCACCATAGACTAAATAACATGCCCAATGTCACACAGGAAATTGGCAGAAGACACAGGAAAAGTACCCATATCTCCCGAGTCCCAAACCTGTGCTTTAATCACAAAACCATTTTTTGAGGGAGATATGCCAATTTTGACTTTTTGACAATACCTGACTTTTTAAGTCAAAGAAGGAGAAGGTGAACAAATCGACTGGTCTGGTCAGAGAAGACATGTAGGATAGAAGTGGGGGGAAAAGATTAAGAGCATTGATGGGTTTTGTGGAGTAAGGAAGAGGTCCAACCCTGGCCTTCTGGAGAGAGGCAAGAGTACAAATAAATTCGTATTTGATTTTGAATAGGCCCCATCTTACAGCTGGAGAAAGTCTATTGTATTATACCCCACACCCTTATAATTTTTTCAGTGAACAGGAATGGAAACAGATTTGTAGAACCATTCTCATTACTTTGATATCTTCTTTTGACAATGATCATGTCTTAACACTGATGCAGAATCAAATGAATATTTTATCGGGAAGACGGGTTTTTGGGTGTCAGATTTGTCTTGCCAAACCAAAATTGAGAAGTGATATTTTCTAAGGCAGAATTTTTTCAAAATGGTACTTTAATAGCCATTTCCTCCAGTCAAATTACAGACAGTTTTACATGGGGACTAAAGGAGTGGAAGGGAAATGTAACAGGGACCCAGCTCCATTCCCGTTCTCTTTCCTGCAGAAATCTCAGACTCCATCAGGTGCGCTCTTAGCAGCACTTTATTTCTATTTCCTCTTCACCACGATCACCTCAGCCCCCTATGCTCCCACCTATTTACAATCTTTGTCGAGCTTTAGGCCCCCTCAGTAAGACCTGAGAAGAATAGATATCACCATACCAAGGCCTCTGTATGGCTAGGCACAGTTAGCCCTTTTCCTCCCTTTCACTTCCTTCCTGTTCCTTTTACCAGCCCTGGGCTGAGGGGGCCTATTAAGTCTTTACCCCACCCAGAGCACTAGCCGGATCAGATCATTGCTGCAAACATCTTCTCCTGGGGCACTAATTAGCCTCCAAGTAATCACAGTGCAGGCTCACCTACTCACTCCCTGCATTCTGTCACAGGTAATTATGAACGAGCTAAAAAGCTTTTCAGTGTTCAGAGTCCACCCAGACTCTGGAAGATGTTTCCTCTAGATGTTTCCCCTCCAGAGGATTTATAAAACCACCAACTGTTGGGGCTTAGGAAGAGAATTTCCCTTGTGGAATAGTTGCCCACAATTACCCATTATGAACTTCCTCTGAAGTATCCGTTACTGGACAATGAAGAAATGGATAGATGGGTCTCTGCTGGTCTGATCCACTGTAACAGCTATATCCCTAGGAATGAGTTTAATTTGCTCATTACCTTGCTAAGTCCTTGCACTAAGTCTCTGTCATAATGAAATTCCTGTCATAGCTTCAGACATCATCTCTACAGCCTCCCACTGCTCCAACCCTCATCAGATTTCTCACCCGTATCCAAGTCATTCTCATGGAATATCAACTACTCCTGTCCTTAACAGCTTTTCTGCTGCCATAACCCAACCCAATAGGAGTTATTTGTATGTATGAAAAACAGGAAATTTTGCAGTGTAAACCTGAGACTTCAAAAAGGGATGACCAAGTACCCAGAACATTGATTTGAAACCACAGGTCCAAAACTCAGCAGGTTTGACTCATCTTTTAAACCTTCTGAGATAAACTGAGTGCCATGCAGTTTAGTGAGCACAGGTGAAGTGGGAGGGGGCAAGGAAGAAAGAGGGAGTCTTTCAGAGAGAACTGGAAAAATAACCCTTGTATCCAGTGTGAACAGTAGGGATCCCCTAGCACTTTCTGCTTACAGTAGGGGTTTATCCCCAGATACTAATTCTTCTCTTGCCCACTCCTATACAGCATACTGTGAGCTGTCCTCCCTCCCAGACCTGGCTACATTTCAGTGGCATGTGTACATGGTTTGTCGAGCCCACTGGGATAACTCAGGACAAAATGTGGCACTAGGTAAAATATGCACTGGACTAGCAGTCTGGAAAATGCCACCCTTCTAAAAGTTAATATTTCATTAGCAAGATAAAAGATTACTTAGAGAGACTCTAAAATGCAATCAATTATTTCTGACATGCTCAGTACACAATACACTTTCAGCTCAAGAATCAATACTTACTTTTTCCATTCCCACTCAGTTAATAAAAATCTGTTCATATCACCATCATCCCTATCAGTAAATCTGCTGACATTATGATAGGGCCTCATCTCCACATGCTGTAAAATTAATTAACAGATCAAGAGAGACTGATTGCTAGAGCTTGGCATTAAATTAAGGGTTCTGTTCATATGATACATCTAAGCTGCTTAGTGAGTGACTCAACAGACTGATCAATCACCAGCCATTATGGCTCACACAAGTCAAGTTACATGAAAGATGTCACTATAAGATTAAGAGCAGCTGGAAACCAAGAACCCCTAAAAAAGACATCCACACAGCCACAGACTGGCATGTCCAGGGCTGGGGCAATCAGGCCTAGTGGTCACAGCAGTGGTGGTCAGAGGCCAGAAACAGCACTGAATTCCAGAGTCAGAATCAAGGGTAAAGCTGGGATCAGGAGTCCAAGCCAGGGACCAGAGCCAAAGGCCAGGAATCCAAGGGCGAATCAAGAGGCAGGTGTGTTGTTACAACTGCTGGGGTTTCCACCTCATTGAATGGACACTTCCTGGAACTCCTCATAGGCTTAAACAGAGCCACAATGGAAGCTGTCAGTCTGGCCGTCTGTGTTGTTTATTTCCATAGGATCTTTGCAATAATACATACAACCCTATCACATCTGTCCAGAAGTGGCATGGTGATATCAGCCATCCAGCATCTTGCTGATCCAGGTTCTAGTCCCCACAGAACCTCATACAGACAGGGTCTCTCTTGCTCATTAAGCAAATACTAAATCAGTGCTTCGACAGGAGCTTTCCGAATCACAGCTTGGCTCCCACTCACGATCATCAGTACAGCTGGATCCAGAGAGCCCATTCTTCCCTGGTACCAGGAGCCCATCAACAGCTAAAATGGACTATTGAGAAACTGTGCTAACTGGCTCCTGTACTGGTAATTCACACTATGAATGCCTTGGTAACTGGCGGAAGTGGTATCAGGCATGAATCATGCAGTACCATGCATACACACACAAACAGGAACAAAACCAAAAACTGGAGCTTGTAAAGGCAACAGCCACTTTGACACAAGACATTTCACTGGGCTTAATGACCGTCTGGCTTCACCTTGAGCCATCAACTCCCAGAAAATATTCTGTTCTTTAAAAACGAGAGTCCTGTAGCACTTTAAAGACTAACAAATTTAATTTCTGCAGTCATAAGCTTTCGTGGGTTGTAACCCACTTTGTCAGATGCAGGGAAGGGAAATCAGATGGGGGGTATATATATATATACAGTCAAGGGGAAGATACAACCATGGGAAGGGTAGGTGTAGGAAAGTCCATATAGTTAGAGTAGCTGAGATCTATTCACAACCATTGATTAGAAGGTGAGAATGTGTGAACAGGTGACAATTACTTCTTGTCATGAGATAACCATTCCAAGTCCCTATTCAGACCCAGTCTGATTGTGTGAAGTTTGCATATGAGTTCCAGCTCTGCAATTGCTCTCTGAAGTCTGTTTTTGAAGTTTTTTTGCAGAAGTATGGCAACTTTCAAGTCAGCTACAGCGTCCTGGGAGATTGAAGTGCTCTCCTACTGATTTACAGATGTTCCCATTTTTTATGCCTGAGTTGTGTCCATTTATTCTTTTGCATAGTGACAGTCTGGTTTGGCCAATGTACATGGCAGAGGGGCATTGCTGGCACATGATGGTATATATTACATTAGTAGAAGTGCAGATGAATGAGCCCCTTATGGTGTGGCTGCCGTGTTTAGGACCTGTGATGGTGTCACTAGAGTCGATGTGTGGGCAGAGCTGGCAACAGGGTTTGTTGCAGGGCTAGGTTCCTAAGAGCTGTTCTGGTTGTATGATGTACAGTGGCTGGTGAGTATTTGCTTCAGGTTGGGGGCTCTCTATAAGCAAAGATAGGTTTGCCTCCCAAGGCTTGAGCGAGTGAAGGATCATCTGCTAGGATTGGTTGGAGATCCTTAATGATGTGTTGGAGAGATTTTAGCTGAGGGCTGTAGGTGATGGCTAGTGTTGTTGTTTTCTTTGTTGGGTCTGTCCTGCTATTACCTACGCCCCCATTGTTGTACCTTTCCCTTTGCCTCCCCCTCCCCCCAAACTGATTTCCATTCCCTGCATCTGATGAAGTGGATTACAGCCCACAAAAGCTTATGCCTGCAAAAATTTAATTTGTTAGTCTTTAAAGTGCTAAAGGATTCTCGTTGTTTTTGCTGTATACAGACTAAACGGCTACCCCTCTGGAACCATGCTGTTCTTTGATGGTTACGGGTTAATTAGTAGCAAAGTTAACAATAAATACATGACAAGTTGGTGTTGCTAGGGAAAGGCTTACGAAAGGACTAAAGCAGGAATGAGAAATGCTGCATAATTAACAAAAAAGATCAATGAGTCCCTAACCTTCCCTGGAGAGCAGCCATAAAATGATCATTATAAGGAGAAGTGTATTATTGTTTTCTGAATTACTGGGATCAGAATGTTTCCCTTTTCTGGGTATCCAGCATCTCTCCCACTTCCATCCCAGCCAGAAGGGAGCTCCGGTCCATCCAGGGAGGCCATCAGCATAACAGGTGGGAAAGGGCTGGTGTAATTAGGATGAAGTTTGACGCTCCCCTTGATATCCCATCCCACGCTACATGCACAACTAATCAAGACAGCTGCCACCACTAGGCAGAGCCCTAGCTCAGACCCTAATGCCACCAATCTGTGCTGGCCAGATCATGAAGGCCACCCGGTTTCCACTGGGCCCACTTAGTTTTGCTGGTTTCCAAAGTGACTGTTAAACATTGCTGAGTTGTTTAAATGATTCAAACACAAGCTGAAGGCAATAAGCATAGAATGCACATAAGCATCAGCAGGCCATGGAGCCTGGCTCACTTCACAATTAACAGGTACCTTGTATTTTTTACACAAGTCAATATGTATTATATTGGACCATGCTATGCTCCCAACACAGAACCTCAAATGGTTACTTTGGATTTATGTTACATTACAGACAAAATCTTACCTTACTTCTATGCTGCTGGAAGGAAGGATTTCCACTGCACTTCACTTTCCAGGACTCCCCTCTACCACTACTACCCCCCGATGGGGGCCCTTGCTAACAGTTTTCCTCTTTGTGAGCTGGACATTCTTTAAGAATTTGCTTTTTTCCCCAATTAAGTCACAACTACTTTAGCCAGCAATGTCATTTGGATCCAGTTCTGCAAACCCTAAGAGAACCACAAAACCCTTCAAAAAACAAACCACTCTGACTAATACTCCAGCATGTAGGTGGGCTACCGCCAAAAGAAATAACTCGAGTTAAAATATTACTAACTCTGGGGCCATTATTAGTGACCTCAGTAAAATCCTTCTGTTGTAAAGTTTAAAATTTTCACTTAGTCTCCAAATTTGGCCAGATATTTAACTCTTCATGGGACAATTGCCCCTGCCCTCCTTTTTTTAAAAGAAAGAATGGTTTCTGCAGAGGAAACCCTTTAAGATATTCTTGTTCTGAAACCCTGACGTGTTTTCCTCAGATTTCCTTGAGTTCCTCTAACCTAAAGCATACGTGTTACACACACTTCAAATTTCACCCAATAGCTCATGTGTACAGTCTCTTTGACACAGGCCAAACAGTCAAGCTGGACATTTTAAAGCTTTAATGTTATTGCTACAATTTGTTATAGCCAAACTGAATTTCAAAGACAGACAGTGGACATGGGAAGCGCTGTCAGCCATTTTGAAAACTGACCCATTACTGGAGGAGAGACAGGCTGTGAGAGGAAGGAGATAGATGGTGTGAGTAGGAATATGGAGGGAGATGGAAGAAGCAGGGAAGCAGTAGCTGCCTTGCTTTCTCCACTATCAGACCTGCTGTGGCTCACAAGTGAGGGAAGTCAATGCTCCAGGCCAAAGCAGTACGGCAGCAGATCTCTTCTGCCACCACACCTGACACACCAGACAGGACAGGCCCCAGGCTCCCACATACTGGCTGGTCCCTAAGCTGCCTAGTACACAGCTTGCTGTGCAGAAGAGCACTTGCAGCGCTCCCGCAATGGCTCAGATCAGAGCCACTCTCCACCCAGACAAGCCATAGTGGCTCTGATGAGGGGAAGAGGCAGGGAAGTGCTAGCATTGCTCTTCCAACCAAACACAGCTTGTTTGTCAGATTCCAACTGTGCCTCTCCCCAGGGTGGAGGCCCTTGCAGAGTCTATTAGTACAATTTAGCTGTACCAGTTCCCTCTACCTGCCCCTTCTCATCATTTCCACAACAGCCACAAGGGTCCCCACTCCCCACAGCACCCTGAGCTTTCCTGGCAGGTCTCCCAGCCAAGTAGTGACCAGGCCCAACCTTCCTTGGTTACAAGAGTTCACGCAATGAAACAAGAGACCATAGCTGAATCTGCTGCAATAGCCCATATTCTATCATTAAGAAATCTCCCTGTTGCCATACATTAGCTGGAAATGTTTGACATTGTTGTGAACCCTACTTCAGCTTCTGGTTTTCAGTTTAAAGAGGGGGGAAAAAAAGCTAAAACATTCAACACTTTTTTGGCTGCCACAAATCAGTCTCCTCTCTGTACTTTGCTAACTCAATTGATGTCATTTTCTCTCTTCTTGCCTCTGGATGCCAATTTCATATTGCTCCTTTGGGTGAAATTAACAGGGAACAAAACAAAACACTCATTTCTAAGGGGACTGAATCTAGTCTGTAAAAGGCAGGTATACAGGTGAGTTCAGCAGGGAAACCTGCCAGTTTTCAAGTGGAAAATTTGCTTCAGTTATAAACTCTTCTAGATAAGGACTAAGCCTTCCTGTATGTTTGTATGGCACCACTGGCAGCACTACCGTACCACAAATAAATCATCACTACTAACCCAGAACCTTACTTGTAACTGCCATATTGTTGTCTCATTGGATTGTGGTCGCCATTCTGAGTGATCAGACCTTTCTAGAGGAGCATTGCTCCTGTTTAGCCAACAGAACATTGGCCAGAGTGCAACACAACTGGCATCCATGTGTGGTCAAGGCCTTTGGAAAATGCTTTCACTACTGGATATGAAGGGAGGTAAGCAAGACGGAGGTACTGCTAGGTCTGCCAATAACGCAGTTTCAAAAGCAGGGCTGAGACTTACACGAGGTAAATCTTTTTATTAGCCATTCAGGGCAAGCAGACAGACATGCCACCACTTTACAAGAGAAGCATGCGCAAGCCTAGATAATGGAATACTGCTGACTGCAGGAGCCATGGCAATAGAAATATTTATGTCTGCATTGCACTACAGATTCTCCAGCCTAGAAGTGGTGTAGCACCCTTTCGGGGTTGCTAGGACTGCCAGCACTTACGATCTGAGGCACCTAATAAAAAACTCTTCCAAATACATGAGGGACAAGGTACAAGGGTAAGTACCATTAACAGCAGAGCTTGTTGACTGGACTCTGTTTCCATCTCCATTTCCAACACCCTCCAATGCCTGTGTACTACTGGAAGAGGCAAATCCATCACCTTGTATTTAACAAATCCTAAATAGGTGCAGTAATACACAAAATAGTCCAGAAAATTCCCTACTGGAATTGTAGCTAGTAGTATGTATTTTGTTTCAATCAGTGTAAAGTATCTCACCAGTCAGTCCATCAGCATATATGCAAAACAAGTTAAAAGGCACAACCCACAGATGGTCACTGGCAGCAATAGCAACATTAAGGATGAAAGTCATTAGCTTGTTTCACAGTATAATTGCTATGTCATCAACTGAAAGATTTGTTTTAATTACAGATGGTAAAAATAATTGACTAAGTAATAGAACAGGCCATACAGTCTAAGACCAGGAGTTCCTGGCTCCTAATCTTTGCTCTACTACCACTGCCTGCATGACCGTCAGCAAGTCACCCACTGTCTTAGTTTCCCCATTTTTAAAAGGAGGATGACACTGACCTACTTCACAGGGGCACATGAAAACTGGTTAATGTTTCACAGAGCTTTGAAGGTGTAAGAGTTATACAGTCACTATGTAACCTTATCACTGACTGCAAAAGAACAAAAAGACAAGCCATTAAAGGAGCAGATGTAAAAGTGTTTTAATAATTACAGAAATTTTCCTTACAAAGGTGAATGAGCAAAGTATAATTCCAAACCTAATGACATTCTTACTAGTCATTATACCAACACGCTTTCTAATTAATGTTTAACATTCTGCCAGAAACCAGCCTTAATACACTACTACTAGATTAAACATAATAAATATTAACATGCCAGTGCATAATGACTCATAAATAGCCCTCAAAACACAAGATGATCCTGATGTTAAGCAACAAAGAATGGGGCAGAAGGTGGCAGATTGGCCAGATCGAGCAGACAGCACAGGAGAACGGAAAACAGCAGGAAACAGGCATGAATTACAGATGAAAGGAATTTAATAGGAGTCTTATCAAGCAAACTAAAAAGCAGAGGACTCTGAACCAGCACACTGACAGCTAAAGACACAAGCTCTATTACAAAAGTATTAAGCCAGAAAAACGCCTCACAGAAAACAGGTTACGAGTTCTTCATGAACACCCCTCCACCCCGTTGATTTAACATAGCAACAGCATTTACACTCCAGTTACGGTTTCCTTCTGCGCAGCCTGCAACTACAGAGCAAGCATTGGTCCTAGGTGTGCTCTACCTAGGTGTCAGGATGTGCAAACTGTAGTCAGCACCCACCTCCTGTGGGATGTTCTACCAAGCTGGTGAGATTTGGCGTTTTACTCATCTGTCCTACTCATGATGGTAAGTGCAAGAGAGGACAGCAGTGGTCAAAGTGCAGCCTGGAGACTATATGAGCCTAGGCCCATTCCACCTTTCTCACTCATCCTGCCGGTATTACAGGCACCAGCATGCATCTTGGCTACAGATGGAGCACTGCATGCTGGGGCTTGTCATCTCCACAGGCCACCCCTACTATTAAAAATAAAAGTAGCTGCTACGTACTCCATGCCAGTTAGGTACTCGTACCTTTCAACACGTTGCCAATCCAGGACTGTGTGTTGGGTAAAATCTGAGCACCCAACATAGAGAAATACGTGTTTCCCCAGTCGCAGATATACCAGGGAATGAAGTTTATAACTGTGGGGGGAGGGTTTTCCTGGTGTCAGTGACTGTCCCGTAGCTACCTCCTCCCGGAGTTACAGTGCTGGAAACATAACCAAAGATCTTAAAGAAAAACAAAACCTAGTATGCTTAAAGCAAACAGAGACTGAACGAAAGAAACAGAAGCAGGGTTTCAAAGACCAACCAACCAATGTGAGGAAAAAAACATTACAGGTAAACAGCTCAACTCAAATGTACACCCAAGAGAGCTTTGCAATTCTGGCATGCAGTTTGTCAGTTGCGAAGGGGTGCCCAAAAAGATGCCAGGAAAGAATCAAACTGACAAATGTAATGTTAATGTGCCAAGGCTGCTTCGTTCTGACAGGTGTGCTGATACCCGGCAATGTCTCAGAACCACCCATGCACAAGAACTTACTGTGATAACATCAAGAATGCTGAGGAGGCTGTGGACGCTGTCCCCTGCCAGCACCTCCTTAACCACCACTTCAGTGCCATCCTACAAATACACAGAAGGAGAAGATTAAAGGCTCGCAGTTCAACACCAAGCTTAAATTACTTTTGATGACAATGTTGCTTAATGAATCTTAGCCTGCCAGAAAGCTTAAAACTCAGAGAATATTTTGGCCTTAGAGGGTCTAACACAGCCTGTTCCAAGTCATTACATGATTGAGATATTTCTCTCTAGCCATATCCTATTCTAGTAAGAGATTTATCCAAAGAGAGTCAATGGCTGGGTTTATCCTTACGCTTTCTTGAATGCAAACTTCTAGCTTGCCATCCTGCACGACATAGATGCTATTATCCAGCTGCCCAGGACGGAAGATGTATTCGCCTTCATGCAGCTGCACAAAAAACATGTGCTTGCACAACTCCAGAAAGAGAGGCTTCTCAAAGTGGCCAAGAACCCTGCAGAAAAGCAAAGGATCAGTGAGACCTTCTCTGGTGCAAAGGGAAACCTGAAGATGCCAGGGTGCATGAGAGTCCTCCCCAAACTAGCAAAGCCTCATGCTACCAATACAGTAGGAATCCCTGATGTGACCTGGCAGTCGCATGCGATGTGCAGCCACATGAGGGACAGAACTCTGAGCCAGAAGGGCAGGAGCACTGTACAACCCTTGCAGGGATGGAAAGGTTTGGGGTTGCTTTAAAGCAAGGCCCTCTGGTCAGCACTCAGAGTGATGCTGATGGGCTCAAAGGCATCCAGCAACCTGCCCTCCTCAGCCAAAAGGCAATGCGTGGCCTTTGAAGGTGGGGATGTGGAGAAGCTGGAACATACCCTCCCACTTGATGAAGAGAACCACCCTGAGAACGTCTCTCTTTAGTAATGTAACTAGAACAGCGAACTCACCAGAAAAATGTCAGATCAGAAAAGGGGGAGGAAAATGCCAGTTTCACAGGAGTATTTGTAAATTTGGGATAAGCATTTCTGGGAACATTCAACCAGGTTCTCACCCCAGCCAAGATCATGCACTCACACAGACAAAAGCAGCAACAACAGTCTCAACCATTATTTTCAGTCAGTACACAGCACTGGAAACAGCTCTCTAAACATTGCCCTAAGTTTAGATTTAAAAAAAAAAAAAAAATCTCCTGTGACAAATTCGTGTTGCAGTGGAATTTAACTGACCCCATAAAATGCGTGTAGAAGAACAACACATATTAATTGTGCCATCAGCCCATAGATAAAGGCCTAGATAACTAATAGGAACTCTATTAAATGGCCAAGGGAGGCAGAGGCTATGCTGTAATTTAGTCTTGACGGTACAGGGTAAAAAGGTTTTTAAAATCATGAAAACATCCACAAATCTACAGAGAGGAGAGGAAAGATGCAGAGACTGCTTTGTCACCTACATAAAGTGAAAGGATTAGCTTAGGTTAGCTCTTAATGGACGGAAGTCCACATCACCTCTCAAAAAAATATAACAAGCAAACTAATCGGAGCTGGCTGGCTCCTTCACCTGTCTCAGCAAAGAGATGCAGATGCCAAACTGAATGAACATGAAGAGTGACCTCTCCTCATCCCCTCAAATTGGTCCCTCTAGGAGCAGGGCATTATTGCTTCTACTCTTGGCTAAAGAGAGACTTGCAAGTCTGCAGAGCTGTCAGTTTGAAACTGAACAATTGGAAATCATCCAGTTGCCCTTTGTTGCACATTTTCATAGCTATGTACAAAAAAGTCCAAAGTTTCAAAGGGCACAGAAAGAGCATTAATAGAAATCTATTAATTTAGCAGAGCTCAGCATTTGTACTTCCAAACCTAGTTCATCTGACCACCCTCTTCCTTACCTTATCTAATGTTTCCTGGTAACTGCAAATCAGTATTATTTTTCCCCCACCTGAAAAGTTTTAAGTCACCTACTTAAATTCAGAGAGCACATTAAAGAGCCTGATTCTGATTTCACACTGGTAAAACCTGGGGACTTCACTGGAGTTGCTGCTGATTTACACCAGCTTCGCACATACCAAGATCAGGCCTCGACCTTGCACTTCAACCATACCTGACATTTTTAAGCATGTAAAGCACTTCTGATGGCAAGTGGGAATTCTTCACATCAAATTCAGTTAGATCTGCCTCCAGTAGGGAAGGAGGTGGCTCCTTTGGCTGCAGAGTTGGAGATTCCTTCTTAAAATGCAAAATCCTACGAGAAAAGAAAGCAAAATGGACAGAATTCAGGGGCTCAGACATCAGCCTCTGTTCATGCTTTTGGATTACAAGTTTTTTTTAAAAAAAGTAAAGCAGTAAAGGTCTCATCATTTGCAATGCAGTTCCTCCCTTTTCTGGCAAACAGTAGTTTAAAAAGAAAAAAATTTTAACGTATTGTCCTTTCCCTCCACCAACCCCCAAAAAATAGCGGATGTCTCCTGGGGCATATCCAGATCCTGGGCTTAGACACAACTAAGGGTCAAAAACAGGGAGTCAGTGTGGGAATTCATGAGGGGGCACAGCCAAAATGAGGTAGACACTAGCCTGACACTACAATACACAACAATTCTGGGTAGAGTTCCAGAGGGGTAGCCATGTTAGTCTGTATACAGCCAAAACAACAAGATCCCTGTAGCACTTCAAAGACTAACGAATTTACTTTCAGCAGGCATGAGCTTTCATGGGCTGCAGCCCACTGGCATCTGACAAAGTGGGCTACAGCCCACGAAAGCTCATGCCTGCAGAAAGTAAATTTGTTAGTCTTTGAAGTGCTGCAAGACTCTCATTGTTTTTGCTGGGTAGAGCTGATGCCTCATTGCTCATCACCAGCTCTGTCCCTGAACTCCTCCTTGAACTACTGTGCACTCTAGAGACTTGGGAACAAACTGCACAGCAGCTAATAACTACTGCAAACCTCCCCATTTTCTACTCCCAGTGCAGTTTCATTACTGGGGGAAAAGTAGCATTTATTCCATTTTAATGGAGACTGACTGTGTCTCTTGGAAATCTAAGTTCATAAAACGAATAGGAGTCCTTCATCCCTAGTACCACAGGAGCCAAATTATAACTCCTACAATTGTAGCATAAAGTTAATTTCCTGTATACTAGGCCATAGGAATTCACAGGATCTCCACTACCATGTAACGGTACCTCTTAGCCAAAGATAAAACCTTTGCTCTTTTCCGCATCCTTTGACGAGGCACCATGTTCCCAACCAGAGAGTTTGGGAGAGTTGTAACCTACAGATAACAACAAAACAAAAAAAATGTTTCAAAGAATTTCAACAGCTTCTAAAAGTCCTGGTCCTGCAAAATTTCGTAGGTGTGTGACACCACTGGACTCCATGTAAAGTTGGGCACATGTGTAAGGCTTTGAAGACTCGGAAGCTATGTGAGCATTAAGGTATTATGCTACATTACGGTGTTTCTTTTTAGAAAGAAGTTTCATTATATTTCTGTTTTAGTGAGCAATTAATATAATGGTGATAGGTGATAAACACCTTGGGCAGACTATTTCTGACCAAGAATTGCAAGCACCAGACACACAAAGTAATCTTTTAAAGTGTAAATATCAGTCTGGCAATCACTGATGTTGACACACTGAGACCCAATACATTCAGTCAATGCCAACAACAGACATACAAATGCTTGTGAAACAGATAAGTGAGGACACCTATTCAAAATACTTAAATAGTGCAATGAATGAAGTAACTGAAGTGCCACTTAGTGGAGGAATGCAAACACTGCAAGATCAGGAAAACACTAGGTTTTATTGTTTAAAATTTCCCATTTGTGTCTCAGGAAGTTCAATTCCATCATATGCTTCTCTAATAAGAATTTTCCGACTCAGTTTTGTCTCTTGCATTGCTAGACAAGAGGGTCTCTGGGCCATCAGTATCTCCACACGTCAAAGTAAAAAACTCAGCAATTTAACTTTACCAGAAGTAGAGTAGATAAGTTAAAGAAACTAGTATCTTTCACCTGCTTTATAACTTCAGACAAATAATGAAAATAAATGCAAATCTAAATTCCCAGAAGGAAAAAAAAAAGATTTTACCATAGGGAATACAAAGTGCCTTTCAATATCCATGTTACATACAAACAACTATGGCAAAAGTGCAACAGGGTTGCAAGGTCAAGCACTCAGAAGTTACATTAGACAAGGGGGTTGAGAAAACAGACACTCAGACCCTTCCTTTGCCTCTGGCTTTCCTCAGCCTTGCTCACACCCTGAAGCCTGCAGGGGCACCAGCCATCACAAACACCTCAGCAGGAAGCAGAGCTCAGGAGGGGACAATCTCCCCAAAAATCCAGTGCAGCCCAGGAGCACAACCGGAATGAGACAGATACATTCCCGAACCGAACTGTTCGCCTGAAAACTTGAAATACAGACTGGGATTTCCTTCAGCTAAGCGCTGCAGCAGGGAGGACTGGGGGAGCCCCTGGTTGCTGGGGAGGCAGATAAAACTAAAGGTAACTTCAGAAGACAGGACATTCCCATTACCAGTGACCGGCAGGTTTGTTTCTGTCCCTACGCTTCAAACAGGATGAAGTATTGCAAACGGCACAATGCTGGCATGAGGGCAACCCACCTGCCAAATTTCAAGCTCCAGCTGCAAAGCTTGAAGGCACTAGAGCATCTTAGTGAAATGGCCGTACGGTTTTTTGCTTTCATTTTTTTATTTTTTTTAAACATGGGAAAAACACCACGTTTTCCCCAGACTTCCTTCCCAGAAATGGCTGAATACACCCAGCACCCAAAATTTCAGCCCAAACAATTCAAGTATGGCAAAGTTAAAAGCAACCACAAAACTGGAGTCTTGCAACAGAAAGTTAGTCAGGCAGCACTATCAGGACCACCCATAACACATTTACTTATTTATTTATTTTACAAAGTTATTCCTAGTGTATTTAGTCTGCTTTTTTCTCCATGCTCCCCATATCCCCTTGCATGGAGTTATATGGACGTTAAGCTTTTTCATGCATATTGAAGACCACGCAATTAAGCTAACTGTAAGCCAAAAATGGAAAACTGAATAGCATTCTTTATTAAGGCCTGGTCTACAGTGGCAACGAAGGTCAAAGTAAAGTCACTTACGTCGATCTCCGAACACCTGCGTCTACACTGGCACTACTGTTAAGTCGACTTAAGTCGTGGCAAAAGCCAACTTAATAAAACCATGTCTACAAGTGGCATAGCGCCTAATTTGAATTTATTGTTTCGATTTAGCGTCAGCGTCATGCTACCTGGAAAGGTCCCCTTCCCCTCAAGCCCTGGGAAAATTTGAATTTTCATTTCCTGTGCAGTCAGTGTGGAGAGAGCTTTGTCGCTGTACTCCTCATGGCTACTGCAAAGCCCAAATGCGCTCCAGCATAGAGTCAACCAGAGGCCTTAGATCTCATCGGTCTGTAGGGTAAGGAGTCCGTTCTGGCTCCGCTCAGAGCCGGCAAAAGGAATCTGGACATTAATGGGAAGATATTGCAGGGCACACTGGAGAAGGGACACAAGAGGGACGTGCAGCAGTGCCGCGTGAAGATCAAGGAGCTGCAGCAATCATATCAGAAAGCCAGGGAAACTAGCAGCCATTCTGGCTCCTCGCCCAAAACATGTTGCTTCTACGATGAGATGCATGAAATTCTCGGTGGCGATCCCACCACGGTGCCGCCCCACAGCATCGATACCTCCATTAGGCCACAGTCCACGGACAATGAGGAGGACTGTGTGGACAAGGAGGAGGCAGCTGAGGAGATCATGGTGCAGGAGAGCGGGGTGTCCGTTCTCCCAGAAAATCAGGACCTATTCCTGACCCCAGAGCAGTCCCGCAGCATGCAGGACAGCACTAATGATCCCAGGGAAGGCACATCTGGCGAAATGTTCCAGGGGGTAGCCATGTTAGTCTGTATACAGCAGAAACAGCAAGAGTCCTGTAGCACTTTAAAGACTAACAAATTTAGTTTCTGCAGGCATAAGCTTTCGTGGGCTGTAACCCACTTCGTCAGATGCCTGGTGAGTTTTTTTCTTCTTAGCAGTTCTGTCCTTTTACACTGGGGGGGGACACGACAGGAAGGGAATTTCAGGCGTTTAGCAGACTTTACTGGGGGGTTACCCCCAGAACAGATTTTTTATGTGATGAGATATGCTCCAATAACCATCAGTTGGTATCTCACAGAAACTTTCATGTAGGTAATCTGTTATCCTTCGCAAAAGGTTTCTTGGGAAGGCTGCCTTGTTCCTCCCTCCACGGTAGGATACTTTGCTGTGCCACGCTGCAATCAATAGAGCAGGCATCATGGCGGAACACAGCATAGCAGCATAAGGGCTAGGCTGATACCCCGCTGGGTGCAGAAAATCTTCCCTTACCTCGTGCGTTACCCTCAAGAGACTGATATCGCTCATGGTCACCTAGGGAAGACAGCGCATGTTTAAAATACCCGGTGTACGGCTTCATTAGCCAAGGGAAGAAGGGGTAAGCAGGATCCCCCACGATCACTACTGGCATTTCCACACCTCCGATGTGAATTTTTTGGTCGGGGAAAAAAGTGCTCACCTGCATATTAGAGAACAGCCCCGAATTACGAAATGCACACGCGTCATGCACCTTCCCAGACCACCCCACATAGATGTCAGTGAAGCAACCCCAGTGATCCACAAGGCCTTGCAGGACCATGGAAAAGTATCCCTTGCAGTTTATGTACTCGACTGCTAGGTGGGCAGGTGCTATGATAGGGATGTGCATCCCATCAATGCCCCCCGCAGTTTGGGAACCCCATCGTGGCAAACCCATCCACTACATCCTGCACATTTCCCAAAGTCGCTATCCTTCATAACAGACGTCTATTTATGGCACCACATACTTGAATCACAGCGGTGCCCACTGTAGATGTACTGACTCTGAATTGATTCCCAACTGAGCAGTTACAATTGGGAGTTGCCAGCTTCCACAGAGCGATGGCGACTCTTCTCCACTGTCAGAGTTTGTCTCAAGCGAGTATTCACGCGCTTCAGGGACGGGGCCAGCTCCAAGCACAGTTCGAGGAAAGATGCCTTTTGCATACGAAGGTTTTGCAGCCACTGGTCATCATCCCCACAGATGAATAACGATGCAGTCCCACCAGTCTGTGCTTGTTTCCCAGGACCAGAACCGGTGCTCCATGGACTGCAGATGATGCGTACAGCCTACAGCAATCGGGAATTGTTCTTCTCAAAGGCTTGTAGCAGGCAGCCTCGGTGGCATTGCTGTTGCCTGTGCTTCGGCTTCTTGCTCTACTTCGAAAATACTCGATGATAAGCCACGATGTATTTGTGACACTCACAATAATAGTGCAGAGTTGCGCTGGCTCCATACCTCCACAGCAATGGCAAGTACGCAGCATAAACAAACAGCATGAAAATAGGTTTCCAGTTTGTTTGGGGTCGAAGGGAGGAGGAAGCAGCGCTGCATCATGAACAATGCAACTCGACCCAACACCCACCGTGGCTAGTTGCACTGTGGGATAGCAACCCACAGTGCACTGCTCTGAATGTTGAAATAAGTGTGGTGAGAGTGGACGCACGAGACCTGTGCAAACAGTGTGGTGTGTACACGCTGCAGCGACTTCTAAAAATCGACGGGTGAAAGTCAACTTTAAGTAAGTCGAATTCACTCAGCAGTGTAGACATACCCTAAGAGAGGAAACTGCTTCTTCAAAATCATGACTTCCTCCTCACATAAGGAGGAAACAATAGGATGTTCACGCTGTCCCAGTCGGGGTGGGGGGACGGGACGAAGACACGACATAGGACAAACATGCGCACATGCTAGAGAAAGAATGGCCAGTTTGAAGAAATCAACAGAAAAACAAAATCAGGCTCAAAGTGCATTTAGGGAGACTGAACCTGGAATGAACCCCTATATTTGCCAAACTGTATCCATTGAGGAACAGCATGAGGCTTAGAAACCTGGACTTCCCTTACAAATGAAGCAAGAAATCGCTCCAGTCTCTTGAGAAGCCCTGCATGGTGAGACAGCAAGAACTCACAATAAACATGTGTGCAAAGAACAAGAGAGGCATGTCATGGCAAACAGGCATTTCAGCAGAAGTAGAATAGCTGCCAAAGACAGGCAACTAAGCAGATCTAAGGCAAATCCCTGGCAAAGAGTCTCAGAACTGCAAACTCTATGGAAACAGCACTGACGCAGAAAACACACACACTCATCAGCTATAGTTTAACAAGAACTGCATTCAGAGTGGATTTACTCCAAGGCCTGTCATAGTAATATTTAGGATGTTGAGGCTACTGAAAGCTTCCATATGAAAACAGGCAATTTGTTTGCAAACATTATAGGAGTCACTTAATAACAAGTGCTACCATTCTGGCTGAAAAACAGTTCCACTATTATCTGGTTTTCATTGTTCATATATTTTTTTTAAAAATCCTTTTGTGATGGAAAGGCTCGTAATTGCTCCTGCCCAAAGGTGTCTGATCTGTGTGTGAAAAGTTTGAGGACAATTCTGTCAGCCATTTTTTAATCTGTTGTGGTTGAGTGCACATACTTTTCATGGTGCAAAACCTTACAGTCATAATTCTTCCCATACAGGAAGATGATGCACTTTTAAACTTGAAACATGGCACGCAGACTCGAAGAATCACTGAACAGTCCATCCACATTTCAGCTTGAACATTAAGATTCAGGAACGTTTGAAAATTGCACAGTGGGCATGAGCAGTAGAAAACACTACCAAGCCTATCTAGAGAGATGCACTGGACACTACACACACATGCTGTTTGCCCAGACACACACCTTTTCAATTTATTGTTCACAGTCTTTTTGTTTTGGGTTTGTCCAGCACCTATTATAATGTGGTCCTGGGCCATGAGTGGGGCCACCTTCGCACTCTGATAATGTAAACAATAAACAGGTAACATGCAATTCTAGCCTCCTGGACAGGGCTCCAGATATTCTCTCCCCCAGAGACAGACTTTTTGGGTACAGGATCATTAGACAGCACCATTAACTCTCCCAGTCTTCAACTTGGCACTGAGAATGCACTAGATCTTTAAAACCGCAGAAAATTAGAGTAGATGACAGAAAAGTAGGTCACCCAGGTTGCTTCTTTGCTCCCAAGAGTGGCTCCTCAGGCATCTGCTGAGCCCTCCCCTCGCTGGATGGGAAAAGGGTCTCGAAGCCAATCCCTGGCAGCCTTCTTGGAGCAAGCAAGTCCCTAACTCACTACCCACCTGTATTCCCGGAAGTACTCACTCAGTGTTTGTAAATACCACATCAGTACCTCTTATGAGCATGATCCTTGAATGCATTAATGGTGCAGCTAAAGGGATGTACACTTCATAGCACACAAGTGTGGTACTTAGAAGCTTAGCTGTGTATACACCTATGCAATTTGTGGTTTTTAATGGAATAAAATCTTCAGAAAATAAACACAATGAGCTATGTTAATTCAACTTCAGGGTTGCACAGTTAAAAGAAAAAGTCAGAACTGCAAGAGTGAAGGTTCCTACAATAATGGGATCCCAGCCACAACGCCCATGTCACATTTTCTATTCCTTGTTAAAAGGCTCCCACGATACAGTATCCCTTATGTAATTAAATGAAAAACCAGAATACACACACGTACAAGGCAGCCTGTGTAAGAATCTTAATTTTTCCATTTCCAGACTTATCTTGCACCTCATGCACTGATTAGATAGGCAATTGCAGTCACTAATTTACCAGGCATTTCATTTTTGTGTAGGATGATTATGCCATGGAATAGTTTCAAAGTGCTGTTTGACTCCAAAAAGTGACAATATGCAAATAATCCTTTCTTACTCAGCAAACCTGCTTCCTATGTACATCAGGGGCATAAAAATCCATTTTAAAATATCAGATTTTTATTTAAATTGATTTTTTTAAATTAAATTACAGGCAGTTTTTTTCATAAATGTATTTAAAATTAAATGTGAAATTCTGACTATTTATATAAAGGCCTAAGTTTATTATAATCTATTCAAATCATTTAACAGAAATAAAAATATAATATTCAATAGTACATGTTTGTTGTCAAATTTTAAAGAAAGTCCAACCATTGAACTGGTGGAAGTCACAGGCTAAGCACCTGGAACTACAGTTTGTTGAAGTGCCATACCAGTTTAACAACAGAAGCCTCTTCAGCAGGTAGAAAGAGAATATTTTCTTCAATTTAGGTTATTCAACTAGCTCAATGTTCATTCAAATTTAAGAAACCAAGTGGGAGTTGAAAAAGCAGGAAAGCTTGTTTTCCTTTTCCAATCTACAAATAAACACTATGTGCGAGAGCATGAGATCTACTAGTTTTAAAATCATGAAAGACATGGTGACCAGAAAAAATGAGTTCAATTCATTAACTACAGATAATCCTTCCTTTGTTTAAAAAAACAATTTTAAATGCAAAATATGTTTTGAGCGACTTTTTTTGCTTACATAATCCAACACTATTAAGGTAATTTTATTTAATAAAAAAATTTTAAATGCTGTTTTTGTCTATTTTTAATTGAGATTGAATTTCCATCCAAAACAAGCTTAACACGAATCATACACAAAAAAATTAACCATCCAGTAAATAAGAAATGTATCGGTCCCCATTTTTTTAACATAACAAATGTAGAAATTAAGACTCAAAATAATGGTAAAATAAGCTATATAACTAAAGTATATAGGTACAGTGTATCCTCCTGGTTTAGCAAGAAGAGCCCCCGTCTCCATTAGATGTAGTTACCTTTCTCATGATCTTCCGCCCATAGAACATTACTTTGTCTCTCTTGCGAAATCTGTATTGAGGCACTTGTGGTTGAGGTTGTCCTGAAACACAAAAGGATCATCAAAATAACCCTGCCAATAGTTTGTAACAAGAAGAAAGAGGAGTTTGCAGACGCACTGGCCTTGTTCACTAGTTGGAATCGAATTTACATTACTAATAGAAATTCATGTGAAACTCTCAACTGTTCCTGTTGGAGACTAGACCAAAACCCCACTCCTCTCTTTCACAACTTCAAATGATGACAGAAAAGAACCCTGTTCTACCTAAACACTCTCTCGGGATGATGAGCTATCTATGTTCAAGTTGTCAGGGACTTGGGCTTCATTATATAGTTGGTTATAGGATGTATTCCAAGGAATCTCAACTATAGTTATCATGTGGTCAAAGACTGCTATGGAGATAGTAAAAAAACAGGTGGTAGGGACGTCAGCGTGCGAGATTTCTTCTAGTCAATCCTGGAAGCTGCACTGACCAATGGGAGCCAAGTTTAGTGCTTATTTCCCAGAAGAGACCGTCATCATAATACTTACATGAGATGGGGCAGAGAAAATAAGGATGTGCCCAGAAGTCTCTTCCCACCATGCCCTCCCCACAAAGAGGTACATCTCTAAACACATCAGGATTTCTAAGGATTACTCCCTGAAGGGTATGTTGCATTCATATTTTCCAGGCAGCTTTAAAATCATAGGTGCAGAATCTCTATAAAGCTGAATAGTCAAACAGTCAAAGCAAGAGCCACTTGAACAGAAAAATCAAAGTTAGAGCTAGAAAAAGCATATTAGGTCAGCTAATCCATCCCCCCACCTCCCCACCCCGGGGCCAGTGCAGGAATATTAGCTATGGTATGCTTCCTACTGCTTTGTCCAGTCTAGTTTTAAATACTATAGTTCCTTCTATGCTACATGTCAGAAGAACGGACATACTGGGTCAGACCGATGGTCCATCTATCCAGCATCCTGTCTTATGATAACGGCCAGTGCCAGATACTTCAGACTGAGCGAACACAACAGGACAATTACCCAGTGATCCAGTTCCAGCTTCTGGCAGTCAGTGGTTTAGGGACACCCAAAACATGGGGCTGTGTCCTTGACCACCCTGGCTAATAACTGCTGATGGACTATGCTCCATGAAATGATTAGATTGACCATCTATAACTTCTATGACCCTCTTGTCTTAGAAAAGAATGGATCCCTCAAAATAGATATCTTTTAGATGTGATAATGTAGAAATATCACCAGCTAGATTTAACCACAAAATGCTGCACAGGAAAACATGGGCAACAGGACAAAGTGACAAGAGCCAGGAAACAGTTTGTTTAATTGGGTTTTCTAGCTAATTATTAGGTTCATCAACTTCCTCAAAGCACATCATGTACTCCCTTACCCTCCCAAATGGCAACCTTCGACTCCCTAGACATAGCTTTCTCTGGAGCCTGACAACCACCACCCAGTTGGCCCAAGAACCATACTAAGGGCCCTCCCTCAGCGACCAGGGATACTGCCTCCATGGTACTTTCAGCCTTTGATTGCCAGGGAGATATGATGCCCAGAACTTAGATTCTGATTCACCACATGTCATTTATGCTATTTCTGCTCAACCAGGCCAGGCCAGGCAAGACAATATGCAGCTGAAGAGGGAACTTAACATGTCTTTAATACCAGAGCACAACGGGCAGTTGTTATAATTTATATATTTAATTTTTTAAAAGCTCTCCCCCAGTGATTAGGACTGCCTTTATAGCTGTGCACTGGATCTGTCAATTGTCTCACAGGGATGGCCCCTAATTTTCACCTCTGTCCCACTCAAACTCAGGTGACATTTCCTGCTTACATGAAGTTATTTACGTATTGATTGTGATGTTGTAGAGTTTATTATATGCTAAAGGAACTAAATCCACCTAATTTTAAGCTTCCTGAACATTGCGGGCGCACGCCACATGCTTAGACCTCAGCAGTTGACACAATCAGCAATGCAACACAACTTCTGTGTCGGCTTAAGGACATTTTCCTGCTTGCATCATTATCTCCTGAACAAGCCTCTCATACAAGCGCTGGCTCTATCACGTTACATTACATATAGGAAATATTACAGCAAAGGAGCCACTGAGAAGATTGTGTTTTAAAGCATGCATAGCAAGTTGAATACTTACTAGATTGCTTCACCTTTCTGTAAACGACAAACACAACAATCCCTATAAGGGACAACGCCACTGCAGCTCCAATTATTATTCCTGTTAGCTGTGGGGGAGGTTAGGAAAAAGAGAGTGAATAATTTAAGGAATATTTTAAACTTTGTTCAACCCTACAGTGAACACTCAGCGAAGTGCAGGAGTGGAAATTAAGGGCATGTTCAGAAATCCTCATTTTGAAAAAAAATAAAAAGTGACCCAACGGTGATATAACTGAGTACTGCAGCATTTAAACCATTTCAGTCTCCCTCCCACACTCACCCCCGGGATCCTCTGCTTCTATTTGAATGACCTATGAATTGAATCTGTACAAGGGGTGAAATTGAAACTTCACTTCAGGCATTGCAGTAGTATCACATCACATAACCCACTCAAGTGATGACTGTACCTGAGGAATAATACACAGGAGGGTATAGGCTATTTATACACAAATTTTATCTTGCATCCAATCAATGAAAGTTGTATATTACCATAGTAGTTTGCATTCTGTCTTCTACGAACTGAAGAACTCGTGTTCGTAGATCTATGCCCACTGGGAATCTAGCCTAAAGCCGGAACAGAAAGGGAACAATTAATAACGTAAAGAAAAAGCTTCCAAAACTGAAGGTTATTTAAAAGGCAATCAAAGATGATTAGGTTTCTGTACACATAGCAAAAATTCTCAATAACAATGTCTCCGTATCTGGTCTCATGCATCCAGAGTAATTCTCTTACATTTATATAGTGTTTTCCTTTCAACCTCATAAATCCTAAAGCACTTTACTAACAGATTATGTGCAGTATTGGGTCTGAATCCTGTGATTCCTTATTATCATCTTCTGCTCATAACAGGTCTTTTAAAAGCATTTGTTCTAGGAACCAGGCACCTTTGACATAAGTGAAAAATACAACCACGAAAGAAATAACTCAAGAGCTTCCACTAACCCCAAAACCAGAAAATAAGAGTGATAAAATCAAAGCCAAACAGACTCATCCACAAACACCAGCCTTTATGTTCCTTCCTCTCTAAAAGCTTGGATAAATAGAGGGTCTTGAAGAGTGCCCTGACAGTTAGCAGATCCGAGCTATTTGAATCCTGGATGGGGGAGGAGTGTGACCCAGGGACTCAATGCCAATTGGCAGAGGGCACATGGGGTTTTACAGGTGTCCACTGTGTCAGGGACATACGCATTACTTCACCAAAGGTGGCATGTAAGGTCTCTACTACTGGTCATCATAACAGGTCGACATAAGAAGTTATGTCTCTATACTGAAATGTATGTTCTTAAGGTAAGGCAGGTCACGAAAGGAGTATACGGGGGAAAAACAACAACAAAAATCAACAAGCAGGGGAATGTCCTGTTTATGAATGGCAATGGTTTGTTTCTCTCTGTCTATGGGTGCAAACAGACACCCTGGATCTTTCACAGAGGTGAGCTCACCGAGTGACTTGACTCATGAATGGAAGATCACGGCCAAGCCTGGCTGTACAGTGCTGGTGAGCAGCACTTTTGACATGAGAATATTTTATTAATTAAGTTTAGGCTTTGTTATGCTTGTTATGATTTTATTTTATATGTAACCATTTGTTTCAACTACTTCTACTTGCTACTGCTTGACTCGCTATATCGTTAAATAAATTTATAAAGCATAACCCTGTTTATCCGATCTAATTAGGACCAGAGCCAAATCAGATCATCAAAAATCCAGAGAATGGAAAAGAGCGATGCTGCAGAGCCATCTAGCAGCCACAGGAGAGATCGCCCGCTTCCGGCCCTAGAGTCCTGGTTCTTCAGTTAATGAGAGCCAAAACATACAGTAGCAAGCTCTGAGACAGACACAGATGAAGAAGTGCTTTCCTGGCCACTGTTGCTCTAGGTGCGATTAACAGTAGCTGAGGATCCAACAATACCCTGAGATGGCAGACTCTAGCTCTCCAACAGCACAATCGACACTCCTGCTACCGTCAATAGGAGGCCTGGGCATATACGGGCTGTGGATCAAATCCTGGACAAATAGAAGTCCTCTTGCCTACTGCTGAAATGCTGCCACCCCTGGGGTGAACAGGTTTCAGTTCGGGTCAGATAACTGTTAGCACGCCCCAGGAGAGGCAGGAGAAGTTACTATTTTGCAGGGACCACCAATCCAACTCTGGCTATGAGCCCACACTCTAGGGGGCTTCCTCAGGAGATAAGAAAGCTTTCTTATCAGGAGATAAGAAAGACAGCTTCCCTGTCCCTGTCCCAACTGCAGCCTTATTAGTGCTGAGCTCACATAGGATACATCTAAGCAGCAAGCAGCAGTGAGCCTTGCACCTTTGTGGGGCTCACACTCCAAGCGGCCATGTAGACAGTGCTTGTAAGCTGGAGCTCAGGGTCTGAAGCCCACCCTGCAACAACCATACAGCTATTTTCAGCATGGTAGTGCAAGCCCCACAAGCCCGAGTCTGTCAACCCAGGCTCAGCAGCTTGCTTGCTGCCACAGGCTGTGTAGAGGTACATAGTTACACGAGTGCAACTGGAGGATGCTATCCTCAGGTGCTACCCAGGGAGACAAAAATTGCTCCTGGGGAGTCCTCTTTGCATAGAAGCATCACTGGATTTACTAAACAGTTACTCACCCCCTACTTTAGACACCGGTAAAGGTAACAGATCAGGGAAACAGAAGAGCACACACAATAGCAAGCTATTACACAGGCACAGGTGCTGATTAGAAGCCCAGGCCTGCCAGTTATTTGGATTCCAACCAGGTTGCTTCTCTTGGACCCTGCCTGAAGGGTCAATCAGCCTCTGGCTATGATAATATACCATTAAAATATAAAAGGGCTGAGTCCAGTAAAGAGGAGGGGAAGAACACAAACTCCATAGGTCTGTAACAGGCAGGCCTGTCAAGAGCATCCTGGGCAGAAATGAAGGACTCTGGGCTTGTCTACACTTGAAATGCTACAGCTGGATGCCACCACAAGGCATTCTCCCATCAGAGTAGGTAATCCACCTCCCCAAGAGGTGGCAGCTGGATTCATGGAAGAATTGTTCTATCAACCTGGCACTGTCTATGCAGCGGGCTAGGTCAGCTTAACGATGTGGATCTTTCACACTCCTGAGCAACGTAGTTAAGCCAACCTAATTTTCTAGTAGAGACCGGGCCTTCGTCCAAGGTGACCCTACTTTCAGTCTGGCTGAGTATAAGACTAGGTCTGTTATGGACACAGTTTAGTTTGTTTTGATCTGAGAAGTCTCATTTACAGAGCATTTAATTCAAAATCTTTTTGAGGAAAAGTCACCATGAGAAGGCCTTGAAGGAAGAAAAGCCAGCTTCTTACCTCTGGGGAGAAAGAATGCTGGACAGAGGCAACTCCCTAAGAAGCACCCCCAGATACTGATTGCAGTCAGCAGGGACTGAAGGAAAGGACACAGTCCCCTGCAAATAACTCCAGGGCCCGTCCCTGTTGCAGCTCACTGCTCTCCCGAAAGGCCAGCGGCAGCAAACTGACATAATATTGGATAGTTCCACAGCTGCGCACAAGATTCTGAACGACCCGAGGAGACTCTTGTGAATTTTATTCTGATGCTGTTTTGCAAAGCACCAAGCCACATCATAAGCACTGAAACAGTCTGCAGATTCATGCAAACAGCCTGGATTCACTTCACTTTTGGAAGGTTGTCTTCACAACTAAACTCCACTAAATCTTTTCTCTAGAAATTGATGGCTTACACACCCAAATGCACCAAGGAAAACTTCCCATGCTCCTTTTGCAAAAGGATTGTTCAGGTCCTATACAATGATATCGCACCAGCAGCTTTTCCAGCTGTCAAACCATTCATGGACTCAAACCACCTGCCTACGTTTATCAATTAGGTTATTTCACTCACCATGACTACATCACTTTAGTGCTGTGTGCAGGCTGTGTGTTTTCCCCCTAAACTCCTTCATTAATTGATGTAGCTCCCTGTTTAACACAAGGAAGTGTTCCAAGATGACATCAAAGGATGCATAACATGAAGCTTATAGTAGTTTGGCATAAGCTGCTGGGTTACTAAAGCTAATAATGGACTGTTTCTGCAGAGTCTAAATCAAACCTATTGTCCTAGGTCTGGTTTAAAGCTGCAAAGGAGCATGGTGTTTTGCTTCTCTTGCATATAACAGTATAGATGCAACTGAAGCCATGTCAACTGCATCAAGATATGCTAGGTATTAACAGCTTATAATCATATGTAATAGTACGAAATAACAATTAACTTCTCCTATGCAGGAAGGGAATGCATTTAGTAATCTTACTTTGCATTACTCTAGCACCATCCTTCCAAGGACATCAACCCTTTTTACAAAGACTCCTGACAATGTCCATGGCATTGGCATGATACTATCATCTCTAAGGCACACACAGCCCATCTCAAGCCAAATTTACACAAGGAAAAGGTGTGTTGCTACAAATTAACCAACCTATGTTAAAATCCTTGTGTAGACAAGTCATAGGTTTAATGTACTAGCTCATGGTTCGGAATCTTTTTGGCTCAAGGGCCACAAATATAATTTTTACAAACCTGAAGGGCCACCAGTCTCCGCCAGCAGTCCCCCTCCCCCACTGCAGTCAGAGGGAAGGACTTCAGCAAAAAGGATCTCCCATGCCCCCTGGCAACAGCAAGGAAACCATGCGCTTCACCTGGGTCCCTAGGCACTGCCTCCCTTCTGCAACCAGGGGGATGGGAGCTGTGGGCCACTCTGAAAGACCCTGCAGGCCATTCTGGCTCACTGGCCACAGGTTGGGAACCACTGTACTAGCTGGTCAAGGTAAACCCTTTCTCTTCACCTGGGCCTGAGAATGGAACAGGCATGAGTAAGTGTTGGGGTTTTGGAGTGTAAGCACTGAGAACACATATGAAACCCTTTGCCATGCACTAGAATAAAATGTAAGCCTCCAGCGACCAGAATACAGACTTAACCTTAAAGGTAATCTACAAAGAAAAACTGGTGTGTGTCCTGACCTTTTTTGCGTCTTTATATTGGCTAACGCAGAAATATGAAGAATTTTTTTTCTGGGGTTCACCCCACCAAAACAAACACAAACACACCCAAAATGCAGGTTTTATCTACCTTGTTGTTCCATGGATGAGTGGAAAAGTAGTCGGTTTAGAACATCAGACATAGCAAGGAAAAGAAATCCAAGAACTGGATGGTAAGGCATTTTAATAAGGAATCTTAAAACTTACTTTACTTTTGTTAACACTTTGTTAACAAAGATCACCTAACAAACAGTTGGAAGAAAAGCTCTTGTCAAAAGATTCAAAATCCCTGCCCCTACCAAGAGATCTCCCAACCTACCTCTGGGTCCTCCAGAAAACCCAGGAAGACTTGACATTCCTCTTATTTCTAAGGCCTGGTCTACACCTAAAGTTTAAGTCAACCTAGCTAGATGCTCAAGGGTATGAAAAATTCACCAGAGAGAAGTTTTAAACTACCAGTATAGACACTGTTAGATCAATGGGAGAATTCTTCCATTGACCTAACTAGCATTCCTCAAGGTGGTGGATCAATTACAGTGGTGATACAACCCTTTCCAATGCTGTAACAAGTGAAGTTTAAAAACCAAGAACAAAATCCTTTCTAGAACTACATCAAACACCTCAGGGAAACAAAAAAAACAAATCCAATTTCCTCAGACACCCCTTTTCAGTTTCCCATAAGGTTTTTTCCTGGAATGCTTTTTTCTCCCTGCAACCTTTGCAGAAACTTTTCAAATAAGTGCTTTGGCTATTAACTACACTTATATGGCACTTTGTACGGATCTTAGACCGTTTAGTTGGCCAAACCCCAAGACACTCGTGTCTTAATTAGGTATATATTATCTTAAATAACCTACATGTATATTGCACCACTGACCCAGAGGAAGCCACTGGCAGAGCCAACAATGGAATTCAAGAGTTCCTAAATTCCATATTCAGTCCACTAGACTCTGTGACTTCTCAAATATATCTCAAAGTGGACCTAGCAGCCCTGCCCTTTCCTGACCAGCCAATGAGAATGACCACTGTTATAAATGTATAATGATTTGAGTCTCATATGTTGTTTGTATATTTAATCTAAACAATTTCCTTCCCCACACTTGCCATACACCATGATCAAAGAGTTGCTGGTCTATTATGACACACTCAGCGGGAACTGTGTACATCCCTGGCTGGCCTATTGTCCGGGGGAGGGGAGGATTTAACTATGCAACTGTTCATATTTGTCACAAACTGTATGTAAATTCTGGCTAATACTCAGTATTCCTGGATTCAGAGTATGAGAAAAAAAATCAAGAAGCCATAGAGGGAAAGAACCTGATGTCTCTGATCTAGCTCTTGGAGAAAAGTGAGAAGGGGAGGCAGAGATACAGACCCTCAAGGAAGATGTGGAGGATCTCACACAACATTCATACTAGAGTGTGTGGTAGGAGAGCATTCCCATCAGATACAGCTCCCAGAAGCTTGAGGCAGGTGGGGCAGTTCTTCAGGATACAAGGGGAAAGGAAGTGACCTCACAATGACCTAAGGGAAGTGAGCACATCAACAACAAACAAGAGAGAGGTGGTGACCTCACAGAGGCCTGGGGCAAACAGTCCTATAAGATCTTGAAAGCCTCATGCTCATCAGTACAGACCCCTCATATTTTTTACCAGGTCTGTAGAGCAATAGCTTGATTCAAGGAGCTTAAAAGTTCCCTCAAATACAATCAGCAATGTTTGTAAATTCCACAAACTAAATAGCTATTGTTTCAGGAAGTTACCAGCTCCATTATCTCTATGATGTCTGGTGCCAAGAGTCCCACAGATTCTGCTTCATTTTTTAAGTGCGTGTGCATCATGATTACAGGGCTAGCTGCACTTCTGACCTCTTCTCTGAGTGCACTCTGTTGGTCTCAGGGCTCATGTCTTTACTTCCCTAGGGTGGCATCCCACATTTCTCCCACTCCTAGACTGGATCCTAAGCAACAGTACCTTGCATATTGACCATGTTTTCTCCAGCAGCCCTGATTAAGTATGGTACCTACAGCAATTTCCTTCAGGAGAGTGTGATGAGAAATGAACACAGTGACCCAAATCAGTCTTATTAAAACAAAGTAGTGTTTAATCTTAACAGTAGGAACACAGCATAAGAGAATAAGGGTTTAAAATAATAAAAGGTCTACACACACATCTATCTTACCTAAAAGTTTACCTTTCCCTGGAAGCCTACAAAGGTCTAGCTTCTTCATGCCTCCAAGAGGGTGCATATATGTTTCAGTCTGTTCCCCAGAAACGACTGCCTCCCCCAGCCAGAGTGGTTTGGTTGTTGTTTTCTTTAAACAGTTTATAATCCTTTTGAGGCACAGGCTCCCAGAATTGGCAAAACAAATTTTATAATTTAGCAGGAGCCAAGGAAAGATCTTCCCAGTTAATGCCTGAGACATTGTGTCTTAACCCCTTTGAAGTATTTACCCAGAAGTGTCTTCACTGGAGTTCTTGTTTTGCCTACCTGCTTTTTTCCCCCCAAACAGCCTGCTATTAAACTAAACCAACATATTCAAATAGACATCTTAATAGCCCAGTCAAGATACGGCATTCATAAATTATTACAGGCAGCTCCAAATCCACAGTATGTATTAGAATGGAAACCATTAGTCTTCTTTCCCCAAGATTAGTGTTCAAATGGCTTGTTTTAGTTCTTGTTTAAAAACCACCATACACTGGAAATTCAGAGAGAATTATCTGAGAAACAAGTACGGTTAATAATACATTTAACTTACAAAAAGAATTACTAAAACATTTTAGTTGTTTAAAAAAAATTAAAAGATGAAAAGTAAAGACGTCTGAAGTTTTCCTACATCACCTTTAGCTCTTCCCTCTTGCCACAACCATATTCTGTTGGAGGACAGAATATCCCACCCAGCTGCCACATAAATGTTTCCTGTTGTGTAACCAAATTACACAGTATGGGTCTTCACTGTTTTGTAGAGGCACAGATTACAATTTTAACTATTGAGTGGCAATCTATGTTCCATTATAAAGCTTACTTTATTTACTAACCTTTTTAGTTGTAGAAGCACATTGTACTCTTAAACTGTTTTCAGACTGCTTATAGGAGTACTCAAAACAAAATCTGATTTTTCACAAAGGGGAAAAATAATTTTTTGGCCATTTACATTCATTCACTGCAGAAGTTTAAAAATTCATACATCTGTATATCTGAATGCCTTGCTGTGAATATTATTTACTCTGCCAAAAGCTATTTCAGTTATTTATTTGCTATATGTGCCAATATATCTGTCAGGAACTGCATTTGATAAATATGCAGTCTGACATTCAGATTCTACAAACTACAAGCATTTTTTTTAAAATGGAAGCTGCATGTCTTTTAGTTAAGACAGTAACTTTCAAAATGTGAACTGATACAGCATTTAGTCTAAGACAGCTGTTGACTATGAAGTTATAGAGGTCAAACGGTTTGTCATCTAACTTCAGATAAGTGCTCAATATGGTCTAAAGAGCATAACTATGGCTGTTTGTCACTGTAATGAAGTCCACAATTCTCTGCTTTTTATTTTTTTTTTTTTAAAGTCAACAACAGCTCCATTCCTCTGCAGGACTCCTTTAGTTTTCATCTAAAATCTTTCTAGCCTTTATGGCTGCAAATCTATTTTCAAAAACTAAATCAAACATAACCAATGAAGTGTTCCCTCAGTCCTACCAACAAACTGAGCTCCTGCAGGGTGTTCTTTCTTTCTAATGGAAAGATATGTTTCGAGAGGATAGGAAATTGATAAGGCTATACAATCTAGAAATAAACATGCTTTATCAAAATAAGATCTAATATTTAAAGAACTCTACCAATTTTCTAAAATGCACTATAACATTCAATATACTTGAATTAAATGGTTGTTGTGATTTGAGGGGGTCACCTAAAATTGTCACTTTATGGCATAACAAAGCCACGATTTTTCCTATTTGTTTCCAGAACAACAGAATTTTAGATACAGTAATTTATATAAGATTCATAGGATATTAAAGAATTATTTTGGAGAAATTCTATGGCTTACATTATATAGGAGATCAGACTAGACGACCACAATAGTCCCTTCTGGCCTTGGAGTCTATGAACTTCCTACATAAGGTGTAAAAGCCCTTAAAAGCTATGTTAAGGAAATAACATTACACAATGTAAGTCTTTTATAATATAAAATTAATTATATATAATATACAGTTCAGACTGCTAAGTGTAATTCAAGAAAAAGTATTCCATTAGACACAGGCACAGAAAGTCAGACTATGGAAATCACCATTTAAGGTTACATAAATAATTCTGACACCAATCTCAGCACTCAGTTCCTACACACACAACATTAAAAAAAAAGTCTAAAGTAGGTTAGAAGCTGGTCATTTAGAACTTTTCGGTTTCAAGCTAGGTTTCTAGCACAAATGAAAGCCTGAAACATTTTTCAAAATGTGAACTGATGCAGTATATTACACCTGAGTATACAACAGATCCACGGCTGATCACAGCTTTCCCAAGCAGCTGCAGAAGGAAAGTAGCAAAACACTGGTCATTTCAACATCTGTTTCTGAGAACCCTGCATATAGTGGGAGTGGGTACTGAAACTATAAATGGGGCAGAACACAATATGCAGATGCAGTGTTGGGATGCAGTACAGAGACACTGAAGCAGCAGCCGGGAACTTGGGGGAAAAATAGAGAGTAGCAGAGCCATTCCCAAACCGAACAGTCAGGCAGTTCAAGAATGGAAGGGACAGAGAGAAAGTTTCTTGTCCTCCATAACCCAGATATGGCAGGATGGGTTTAAACATATGAGACTCACTAGCCAAAGGCCATATGAAAGGTAGAATCCTCCAACAAGTTCTAGTGCCAGCACACTAACAGAAACCCCAGAATTTGGGGCTACAGTAGCCTGGTGTTCTTCACCTGCCCACCCTTTTAACCCTACTTCACATTATCTGGCTAGTAGGTGTCTGGTCATTTTTTCAATCTTTGGTTTAAATCATACGTAATTAAAATTATAAGAGAAAATTCAGGCAAAAAAATCTTACAGCTGTTAGCTTAATCCTTACGCTGCTATTTCTCCCTCTTGCCTTCCATGCAAAGAGTAGCTCTGCTCCCAAATCCTTCTCACACTACAACTTGTGTTCTCTTGTTCCCAGTGGGAACTCTCTCTTTCCAGTGATACTGCAGAGACTGGGGAAGAGGGAGCTCTGTTTTGTGAGACAAGTCCCTGCTTATTGTTTCCCACTAGTCTCTTTTCTGTGGGAACTGGTCCAGAGGGTTTACTTCCCAGGACAATACCCTTTAGAAGTCTGGCAAACATACACAAAGTTCTGTTGCCAATAACTACTATATCGTAACAATTCATAAGGTAACATGTCCTGAATGTTCTTCAG
>ML675655.1:20459905-20485740 GCA_007922155.1 Mesoclemmys tuberculata | reverse complement strand
AAGCAGCTAACTGTCTTGTCTACCCTAAGATTTGAATATGGGTTAGCTTAATACAGATCAAAAATACACCTTCTTCCCTAGAGAGGTCAAGATTTTGTAATGTACACAAGGCTACAGAATTAAGTCATACTTCCTGAGATCTAATGCATTTACACACTACTTCCAAAATGAAGCCCAAGCCTTCGCTTCACACTTGACTACCATTATGCTTACCCCACTACACCATAAGGCTATGTTTAGGTTTCTTTTTTTGCTCCAAACCCTACAGTGCTGTGTGCGCTCAGGCTCATTCTCACGTCCTCTCTGAGGTCTATATCCACTTTCCTTATGTCCAAGTGGGCATAACAATCTAATTGTACCACTGAGCCAGCAAAACAACCACCTCCCTCCAACAAGGTCACCACTGTTAACATGATGCAGTTTTCAGGCAAACACCATCAGCCAGTTACAGGGCACTTTTCCATCATCCTTTCATAGCCATATTTTACCACTTGTATAACCATTATAAAACCCAGACCTGATCCAATATTTACCAAAATTAAAAGCATAGACCTGAACCGCAAATCAATAGCCAGGTCTACGTAGGAAGTTCTAATACACAATGTTGTCACATCCTACATAATGCCTTTAGGGATAAATAGTTCACAGTATTTTTCCCAAAAAAATCAAAGTACTATCTATGTGCTAAAAATACTACTTCTGCAATGAACGTTAGCCTCTCTTAGCCTATCACAGAGTGACTGGGTAATGAGAAACTGTGCTAAAAAAGCAATTGGTAATTAAATGAAACTAACATTCTTCCTAGAGCCCTAAAAAACAGAGACCCACTATGTTGTTCCCCAACAAATTCTCTTCCCAAAAGACTGAGCTGAAGATAATAGTGACTAATCCAATGAGCCACTGTCAGTCAGCTTCTTCTGTTGTTAGTCTCTCTCACAGCAATAGGAAAGATATTTAAAAACAAAACCACAGAAATTGCAATGGGGATTCAAGCAGTAAGTGCCTTGAACTAAACCACTTACATCTTTTTTTAATAAGACTAGATTTCAAATTGACACTGTCCCTTTAATCAATATTTACAGAAAAAGTTGTAATTAAAAATCTCTTGAGGGACATTATTAAAGTATTTCAGCATTCCATATTCCACAATGAAAAAGTGAAATATTTAAAAGAACAGGTAATATTCTATTATGAGTTAGTTTTTCTGCTCAAATTGTGAAAAAAAGCATTATTTTCTGCCAGCACATAAATTTCAATAGATAAAAATATTAAATATAGAGAGCTAATGAAACTCATTTTAAAAATATCAGGAAAAAAAAAATCACATTAACCCTATCATGCATGTCTTATTATTTAAATATGGGGAATGACCGCCTATAGGTATAATGGATGTTTATGATTTTATTATTTATAGGTGAATTCCATTAATCTGCACACTTCACATCCTGTACAAAAAGTGGTGCATCCTTGCCACCATTGGGACATTGTATATCATTATGATTTTATTTGATTTTGATGGAATACACAATATTACATTTACTTGTACACTATGAAATATCATAAGTAGTTACAGTAAACCGGTGGTTTTCAACTGGTGGTCTGCAGACCCATGGGGGTCCACAGACTATGGCTAAGATTTCCAGGAGTCTACACCCGCACTCAAAAGTTTTTAGAGGTCTGCAAATGAAGAGACTGAAACCCACTGCAGTATACTATAACTGTCAAAATAAAGGACATTTTGTGTTGCAGCATCTTTGCTTTTTGTATTGTTTTTTTCCACTTAAAAAGCTAGTCAGTTGATTGTTTCTTTAAATCCTTTTTCTTTCATTATTAACATCACAAATGGTAGCAAGTAGATTTTGTGACTAGACTGGTAGTCTTCCATGACAATTTTGCAAGGCTGGGGGAAGCTGACTCACGGTATACTCTGACATTTTGTTTAGGTTTTTGTCAATTATATTGTGTGCCTGTTTAGATCCTGATCTTCCAAAAACTTAAATTTTTGCATTGTGAGCAGTCGCATCAAACGACGAGTGAGGCAGAGTCCATGGGAATAGTTACTATGTGTAATTCAGCAAGTAAACCTTTGAATGATTGGGCCTTTAGATTGAAAGCTCCGTAAGGTGATCTCCTGTATGTCTGCACAGAACTGAGCACAATGTCCCACTCCTGACTATGGTCTTCGAACAGCTACTACCAAATAAATAACAGCAATGATAATACGAGACACAAGGTGGCTGTGGTACCATCTTTAGCCGGACCAATTTCTGTTGCGGAGGCAGAGAAGCTTTTGAGCTTACACGGAGCTCTTCTCCAGGCCTGGCAAAGCTGTGCCTGGGCAACAAAATACATGACCTCACCCGCCTCCTCTCCCACGCTGGGCTCAGCACGGCCAGACAACGCGGCAAACAGCAACACTAATCCCCGCCCCGCCCCGGAGCTGGTCAGCGGGGCGCTGCGCCGACCCTAACCCGGCCTCACTGCAGCGCCCCACACCCCCGTAACGCACAGCAGGGCCCGGACGCGTCCCAGCAACGACGTGAGCGAAGGGGGCCGCCTCACACCGGCCCGCCCCGCCTCGCCCCGCCCGCAGGGACGCTGGGCCTGGGCAGCCAGGCGGGGGAGCGGCTCCAACAGCTCCAGCCCCGCTGCAGCAGCGCTCGGGCGCCGGGCGAGACCCCGCGGGGGGAGGGGGGTGGGGCGAGGCCGCCGCTCGCTAAGGACGAGGGCACTCGGGGGTTGGGGCCTAGCGCGCCAGGCCCAGGCAAGGCCCAGCCCGACGCTGCCCGAAGACGCGCTGAGGCGACGCCGGCGCTCGCCACTCACCAGCGGCTCTGAGGGGCTCCCTCAAGGGGGCGGGGACAAAAGCCCAGCAATGGAGTCAGAGGTGACGTGTCAGGGTCAGAGGTCATCGGGGAACGGGACCCACCCTTACCCGTCGCGTCTCGCGGGAAAAGCCGCCGCATAGGCTCGCGCCACGCAATGACGTTTCCTCTCCGCGCGCCCGCCCGCCTCCTGCAAGACTCTCCGCGCGGATTGGCCAGAGCGTCCGCACAGGCAATGACGGAGGCCGCGGGTTGGTGGTGGCTGCGCCGCAGGCCGGCGAATCCGAGGGGATGAGACTGGCGTGAGCGAGCGGTGGGCCGCCGGGCTGAGGGGAGAGCGCGGCGCCGGTGAGGCGGGGGCGGGCAACGTGAGGCCCGCGCGTCGGGGGTCGCGGGGCCGAGGCGGCGGCTCGGCTGGGCTGGGCTGACGGGGCCAGGCCACCCCCTCGTCCCGGCGGCCGCGCTCCAGGCGCCCTAGGCCGGACGGCCCCGCTCCTTGTCCCCCTCGCGCGTTTCGTGGCGCCGCGCCTGCTGGGACCAGCGGGGCCGGCGAGAGAAACGGCCGCAGCCGTTGCCGCGCAGGAAGGCGCCGCGGGCCGATCGGGTTCTGCGCCGCCTCTGGGGCCCGCTCTGAGCACAGGTGTTGGGGGGAGGGCTGCCACCCCCTCGGCTTGAAGCGGTTTCCATCATAGGCAGGCATGGGCTTGGTGCAGGGGCTCTCAGCACCCCCTATCCATTGTTCCAGCACCCCCGCTGGGGGGCGGCTGCGGGGCGAGAGCGGAGGGTGCTCTGTTTCACAGGCCGTTGTGAGTACGGAGCATGTGTTACAAGTAATAGCTAGAAAGGGAATTCCCAGCCTTTTCTGTAACTCAGTGAAGCTTAGGTCCCAGTCCTATCTAAACTGCAATGAAAAGAACAATTGTTCATGCTCTCTTCTTACCTGACTCTTTTCTCCTCTTGCAGATATTCAGCATGGGGTTGCTTACAAACCTCACTCGAGGTCTGATCCGAGGTGCAGACAGAATGGCTGAATTTACCAGCAAACGTGGTCCTAGAACCCATAACAAAGGCAGAGGAGCCAAGAAATTGGGTTTTGTCACCTCAAGTAAGAAATTTATCAAAATTAAGGAAATGGTCCCTGAATTTGTGGTTCCAGATTTGACAGGATTCAAGCTCAAGCCGTATGTTTCTTATAAGACTCCTAAAGGAACAGAGCCACCACTGACAGCCAAAAAGCTTTTCATGGAAGTTGTTGCCCCACAGATTGAGAAGGATGTTAAAGAAGGAACTTTTGACCCCAATAACCTCCAGAAATATGGATTTGAACCTACTCAAGAAGGCAAGCTCTTCCAGTTGTTTCCTAAAAACTATGTGTGTTAAGAAGCAAAGAATACTCTAGCCTTCCCTTGAAAGAATCTGCAGCAGCTAGTACACTGGAAACTTTTTAAACAACATTTTTATAGCTGATAAAATGCTGAATATGGAGATTTCAGCTATAGCTGGAAACATGCTGTTCTTTTTCAGTATCTATTAAAAGAAAATCCTACTGACTTGGCTTGTGTAACTTTTAAATATAGACTTTTTTAAAAGTAACAAGATTGTAATTCATGAATGTCCTGTTGAAACATAAATGTGTGATCAGTCTGAGGCTATTCCCAGTTTTAAGGCAACTTTCTATTGCATGCAATCAGTATCTGTAGTATTTGTGTACAACTAAGGCCTGTACCTAGTCAGGCAACTGGGTGAATGTCAGAGCGTTGCACTCCTTAAAGCCTCATGTAAGGAAATCAAACTAACTTGTTTATCTCACACAAACACAACAGTTGCTACCTGCAGCTATCCACCTTCCTAACTTATCCGAGTAGTAGTACTCTTCTAAGAATTGATTTAATAAAGTACCTTTATTTTTCATCAACATGTAGTGGAGATGCAAAAGACATCTCCATGCACAAATAGGGTATATGAAATGACAAAGTAACTTATCAAGATATTGCCGTGTTTCATGGACTAAGTGATAGAAAGCTGGAATTCCGGGCAATTGCTCAAGGTCCCACAACAGGCTTGCTATAAACCATTAATCCTTTTTCCTTTGTCCACGTTTATAGCTGGGGAACCTCAAACTCCCAATGTCTAGCTATGGTTGGTTTGTACAAGGCTCTGCAAATGTAAAGCATTGACTCTTTTAAGCATGAGAAGGCATAGTTGCTATGTCCTCTTGTGTTGGAGAAGAATAGCCACTTTAATGTACCCTTTGCCAACATCTCACTTAGTGTGAAAACTGGGTGCATAAGCTTTTTTTTTTTTTAAAGCATAAGAGCTTGAAGATGGGGAAGAAGGAAGAAACAGTTATTACTAGTACCCATTGCAGCAGCTTTGTGTCCACTCTTTTTCAGGGGGAATCTGCTTTTTCTAGATCTGAGATACATTTTTCCATCAGCTACCTATTTTAAGTTCATGAAAATAGTGGGCTCTTACTGTGCTGAAAATGGTTATTTACTGTTGCATGATAATGAACAGTCACTGAATCAGAAAAAGACAGTGTGTCTATAGTGTGATGGGTAAGGTGCTCATCCCTGCACCAGTAACACTTATTTACAAATAAATTTAATTTATAAAAAGTGGAAGAGTTTTAACAGGAGAGGTTGGGAAAGACCAATACCCAGGATATCGCACAGTCCTGTGGCTAAGGCATTCTGTAACATGGGAGACTGAAATTCAAATCTCTTCTCCACAAGGTAAGTACACTAAACCTAGTGGTTCCCAAACTTTTTACTAAGGTGACCTACCACCTACATTGTCTTTTTGGAGGAACCACTTTTACTCCTGTTCCCTCTCTCCTTCTCAGTCCACTAGTCTCTCCCCCCCCCATTCATTCCTGCAGCCCTTTGGCCCCACAAACCCTCTGCTTGGCTTTCCCCAGCTCCCTTCTCCTTGCCCCACCCCTGCAGTCCTAGTCAGTCCCTCTCCCTTCACAGCTGGGCAGCAATTGCTACCAGACAGCTGACTGTCCATTCGCTAGCTTTCAGAACCAAATGAAGCATTTTGTTTTGGTCCTACTTGGAATTTTTGACTGAGCAAAAGTTTTAGAATGTTTTGTTTGGGGTTCAACCTGAAAATGTTTTCAGAAGGGACAGTAAAAAAAAAAAAAAAAAAAAAACCTAATAACCAAGCTCTACTCAGGAGTTCTGAAGCACAACACAGCACTTGGGAAATACATGTTGTCTAGAATGGGTTTCCAGCTCACAGCTATCCTCATAAGCCTGAAACGGTTGGACCTATGTTATGGATTCATCAACTGGTTTTTGTGAGATCTAACAATACAAAACACTTTCCAGTCCAGCAAATTACCTAGAGGTGAGCACATTCTGTGCACATTAGCAACACTTCACTAGTTCCAAACATGCTACAACAGCTAAAAGCTATTAAAAATAATTGACATGGCAGTGAATAAGTTAGCCTTTTCAAATTAAAGGCAAAATCCTACATCTACAATAGCATCAGTGGACTCTCATACTATTCCGTGTACTAAGAATAGCAGAAATTTGGACAATGCTGCAGTATGTGAAAGACAAAGCTATCAGAGGCCATACAGCAACTTAAGAATGAAAAGGGCACATTGGGCAAAACTGAAAGGCTGAAAATAGAAGTTCATATGTATTTTTATATAAACTCATCATGGAAACTAAATTTTAACAAGCAGAGTGAGCCACTACTGAACGAAATGTCCACCATGTGAGAAAGATCACGATCAGGCTGCACGTTTAGTAACTCACTAGAGCGCATGGTGCAATAGTTCACCCAGATTATTTTGGGTGGCAGAATGGGATATAATTAGTAGCAGAGCTGGAGAAAGGGGAAGTTTCCCTAACAAAAATTTGTTAACAGTGTGTGCCAAGTCACCTTTTGCATCCCTTTCCAGATATTGTTTTCCCAAGTGTCTTGTCTTGATCATTCTCAATCAGGCAGTGAACTTTTCAAGGAAAAAAAAATAGCTACACTAAACAAAATGCTAATACTGTGAATGAGAGAAGCGGGGCACTTAAGCCACCTAACTGTTGACATGCTAAAACAAGTGTAAGGAACAAATCTGCATTGGCATAGCTGGACTTCACATAAGAATATAGCTTAACTTAATAGCTCTAAAAATGAACAGACTGTCCTAATCTCATCTAAAAGTCAGTCTGGTCAAGGATCACATCTAATCTGCATAATAAATACTTATTCCTCTATTGCACATTTTCATCTCTCCAATTCTAATCCTCATTTCTTTTTGCTACGTCCTAGACAGAATCATTTCATATTTGGTCGAATAATCCCTGAGTTTCTTGTTCTTTAGTCTTGGTTCTCAACAATATAATCCCTCATGCAAAATGAAAGCAGTGTGTGTTGCTTGGTGGGTATCTGTTTTAACGATAATCCAAACTGTCTGAAATCCAGCAGCAGAGACCACAGAACTGAACCAATATATCTGAGTTTCCTTGGAGCTTTTCAACTCATAAATAAGAGAAATGTAATTCACTTAAATGTTTTTATTTTAGAAACGTCCAAAAATAGTTTAACAAAAACTTTTGTTTACAATGCTAATATGCATCTCCATCTGACAGCACTCAAAGGTGTTCCAAAACACACGATACACTCAAATGAGGTTTTGCGCATTAAGCAGCTTAATTATTTCTGTACTTGGTTTTAATAGCTGTATGAATTTACTTTTACAAAAACTATAGTTGCTGCTGGTGTTTCTTCCTTTCTAGGCTAATGATTCATTAAGATTCTCAAATAAAAACCATACAGGCTGGAAGTTAAATATTTTAAGCTGGTTTTTGGAGGATGATAATCAGGAACCCCAAGGTAGTGCCCCATTAGCGTAGTGCCTTGCTGATGTCTCATAATAAGAATCTAACAGGGCAACTTTAAGGAATTCTGGAGACATCCTAGTTAGGGTTGCAATATGTTTAGATTTTTAAAGATCATCAGGAAGGGACAACAGGATGTGAGGGTTTTCAGATTTAAGATGAAAAAGTGGTTCATCTTTTTTTTAAAACTTACCTTGGATCTAGTCTCATATTATAGGACTCTCTCTCTGAATATCAGGCATATGAATTTGTTACAGGGTTAGCTTTTTTAAGGGTTTCTTTGCTGCAAGCACTAATATACAGTGAGACTCAGTGCATGATCTATGTAAAACCAAGTGGTGCTTGTTAACAGTGATAACTTGAAAGTCAACATGTTCTCATGCAATAAATTAGGTGTAAAATCACATATATGCAGCCACAGCAAAATCCTCATGATTAAGATACTTTTCAGTACACTTCACTGTAGCTGCACTTGCAATCTGTTCTGTCATGTACATTTGAGACAATCTGGGATTTCATTCTTGTATCCCAGGTCACTATAGGCAGGTTCCTTGTGCAGCATCTCTTCACAGCACTTTACAAAACATGTCACACAGTGAACTAGGTTTATATTCAAACACCCCATGTAAACTCCCTTGAATGTTCAAATCCAAGCTTTATGGCTATTATGTAATTGTGGATTTATATAATTTAGTGCTGCAGCAAGGTTTGATTGTTGGGGGGAAGGGAGGGACACAAGGTGTCATTAGGTGACGGGGAACGGGAGAGGTGGCACCCATCCACATCTCTGGCACTGGAGGCAAGACTTATGAACTTAGTCATCCAGGGAGGTAAATTTTATGCCTAAAGAAGCAACCCTTGAAATGCACCTCCATCACTCTGAACCACAACAGCAAGAGACAAGTAGAGGCACCTGTGTTTTACTGTGTCCCTCAGGAAAGGCAGGAAACTATTCATTTTGGTTTACTCAGAGTTAGACAAAATGCTAAGAAAGCAGTTGCCTTAATTTAACAATATAGGTCTTCAGAGATTCAGGGGCTGTGAACTCCCAGGCAATAAAACTGGAAACAAACCAGTGAGTTATACTGGGCATAGGTGCAGATATAGCTCTCAATACAGAAAGTCTCCTATACTTTCCCTCTGGGACATTTGAGACGGAGGGGCTTTCCAAGGCTGTTCAAGTGAAACTGTATTTTTAGACTGGGACTAATATTTAATATTTTACTCTGAAGGGTTAATTTGACTTGTTTCCCATTTCCAAACATGTAGGATGTTATCATAAAATGAACAAGTCGCTAGGATGCTGATTTCTCTTTGAGCCTTTGCTAATTCAGTTTGATCACTCTTGGTATCCAATCCCCTTCCATCAGGACGCTGAGATTGAAGGTCAGAGCCACTCTCTGCTCTGACCTGTGAGGCAGTGCCTTCACCCTCCTCGTCTAATACTACATCAAAGGTAGCTGTAGGAGATTCATAAACTATCTTCAGATTCTGGATTTGCAGATCCAGTTTTTTGCCTCCTTGATCTGAACTTGCCACTGGTCCCTCAGGCAAGTCGGGTGCAGAAAGTGGATCATGTTTTACAGCCAAGGGATCCTGTGGGGAGAGTCTTGACCAATCAGCTCCATAAGCCAAGGAGTTATGCAAGATATAGGATGACACAACAGTGCATTCTTCAGTGTTTTCTGCTAAAAAGAAAAATAAATGGAAATCAAGCTGTGAAGCCCAGTTTGAGGTAGCTTGCCTATTAGCTGCTGAAAATTTAGTCAGGAAGAATTCTCCTATTCAACCCCAAGTGTTTATGGGATTCAACCAGTCTCCTTCACATGACAAAAAGAATCAGACACCTTCAAGGAGAAATGAGGCAAAAGTAAAAAGGAAGTTCTCCCCATCAACTTTTCAATGCCTCTTTATAGTATAGCCTCATCTTCACTCAGTTCATTGGAGGGGAGAAGAGGATCAGCATACCCATGCAGCTCTTAAAGGGCTCAGAGGAGAGGCACCATGTAAATCAGTCTTGCTACGATTGCCAAGATCTATAGACCATGTTCTTTTATGGCAGGTTGTTCTCCCCACCAAGCCTCTAAACTTGCATTCTATGAGGTGGAGAGCACCTTTTAAGTGATCACGTGATACAGTTTAGCACTAATCAACTATAGCACTTTTCAACCATAAATTGCTGCACAAATATTAACAAGTTCCTCCCCATCACCACTTCCAACATGAAGTATTTTCCCCACTTCACAGAGAGGTTGGGTGACTTGCCCAAGGTCGTAAGCCAGACACTGGCATAACCAGGAATCTGACAGCAGTCCTGCGTAGCATGGCCTGAACATAAATGCAGGCTATAACTAACACCTAAACATTGTGCAATAACTGTGCTTTGGACTGGTATAGAGGTTGTCTGAGGCAATAACCAGCTTCTCAACAGCAGATGTGTTAGCTCAGGATAGTTATTACCAAGTTAACGGGAAGCATCCAAGAGGCAATCAGACCTTCAGAAGTGTCTTGTCCTCCTATCAGTTGCATGAAGCAACAAACTGAAATGGCCACATGAATGGCTACAACCAGTGATGATATCCCAAATTTCCAATGACCAGTTCTATAAAGGCAGGTTAAATTTAAGAACCTATTCTGAACTTCAAACTACTCTCCGCCGTGAAATTGACTCTGCCTTGTCAATTTCGGCGGCGGAGGGGGAGACTCGGCATTGCAACGGAGAATCTCTGCTGCGAAACTCGCTCTCCCCTGTCAAATTCGAAGCCCCACCAGCGCCCCGCAGAGCGCGACAGGGGAGGGCGCTAACTACCGGTTCGCTACATTTTTTTAATTTTAAGAACCGGTTCGCGCGAACCGGTGCGAACCGGTTGAATATCATCACTGGCTACAACCCTCATACCAGAATGCAAGGGTTTGCATAATGTAACTGAAAACTAGACAATGGTTACAAGTCAGTAGTTATAGTGTCCCTGGCACTATGATTGCAGACACCACTCTAAAATGATATAATAAAACTGCTGGTCCACCAAGAGTCAGTCAGTCAGGACAGAGGAGTTCATATGTCAAGCAAGAGTTCTTACAAGTGAGTACTGCTGCCCTGAGATGGATAGAACACCTAGGCTTCTTGACAGTATTAGTATATTTTGACCATTTACTCAGTGCAGTAGCATCCACTGGCCTTCCCTTCCATCCGCAGACAGGGAAGATGAACAGTGGAGTGTGGAGGAGGGGGAAAAGTTTTCCCACTTTGTTGAACACTCACCCATACTTCCTTGGCAGTCAAGGATTTTGAATCCATTATGCATACAAGCAGCCAACAGCAAGTGCTCACGTGTTGGGTGCCACTTCAGCCTCCAAACTCCACCCTGAACATGGGTGTCTGCCAATGGCTTCTTCATATTCCTGGTGTCCCACAGGAGGACATGTTCATCATAGCTGGAAACAAACACCATAAACAAACATGCACAGAAAGAAAAGGAATTATAGTGCATAATGCACAGAAGGAAAAAAAGAGGAAGTAATGCGTTCTCTGCCACGCTACACTGATGTCAACCTCCTCCCGCAAGAGCTTCTGGGGAAGCAGACATGGACTGCAAATAGTGAGGCAGGTGGGGGATGTCAGGTAAGAGCATTTAGAGAGAACTCACCTTCCTGTAGCCACAAGATACTCCCGGTGTGGACTGCACTGAATGCTGCACACACCCATTGAATGTCTGCAAAGGAACAACGCGTATGAGAATGGAGACCAAGAAAGGGTGCACAAAGTGAGAAGATAGTTTCTTTTGTTCTCAAAAGAAGAGAGTTCTAGGGTGACCTTCATTGCAACAAAGTTTCTTACAATGAGTTAAGGATAGCCCTAAATCCCAGAATAGCAATTGTAGTGCAGCACACAGGAAGAGAGTAGTCCTATTGCCAATTTCAGGAAAAATAATGGAATGGCTGATATAAGACTCAATAAATTAAAGGAGGCTAATATAATTCATACCCAGCAACCTGAGGTATGGGAAATAGATCTCATCAAACTAACTTGATATCTTTTTCTTTTTTAAATTGAGATTACAAATTAGGTTGATAGCTAGTTTGATTAGATTTGAGATTACAGGTTAGGTTGATAGTTAGGTAACAGCGTTGATGTAATAAATGCCTTACAGAAGTCTGGCTTGATACCACGTAATATTTTAATTAAAAACTAGATCAATACAAAATTAATATGGCATATATTAAATTGATTAAAAGGTGGCTAATTTACAGGTCTCAGAGAATAAATGTAAACAGGGAATCATCATTGAGCACTTGTGTTTCTAGTGGGGTCCTGTAGGGATCAGTTCTTGGCTCTATGCTATTTAACTTATTTTAATCAATGATCTCAAAGAAACCAAAATCACTACTGATAACGTTTGCAGATGACTCAAAGTAAGGGGGAGTGGTAAATACTGAAGAGGACAGGTCATTTACACAGAGCAATCTGGATCACTTGGTAAGCTGGATAGAAATAAACAATATGCATTTCAATATAGCCAAATGTAAAGTCATACATCTAGGAAGAAAGAATGCAAGCCATATTGACAAGTTGGGGGACCCTATCCTGGAAAGCAGTGACTGAAAAAGACTTGGGGATCATGGGGGCTAATCAGCTGAACATGAACTCCCAGTGCAAACCTGTGGGAAAAAGGGCAAATGTGATCATTGGATGACTAAACAGGCAAATCTGGAGTAGGAAAATTACATTCTCACTGTATTTGGCACAAGTGCAACTGCTATTGGAATACTGTGTCCGGTTCTTGTGTCCACAATTCAAGAAGGATATTAATAAATTGGAGAGGGTGCAGAGAAGAGCCATGAGCATGATTAAAGGCTGGAAAACATGCTTAGAGTATACTCATGGACCTCTATGTATTTAGTTTACAAAGAGAAAGTTAAGGGGTGACTTGATCACAGTTAATAAGCACCTAACTGGGGAACAATTTTTTTTTTTTATAATGGGCTCTTCATTCTAGCAGAGAAAAATATACCAAGATCCAGTGGCTGTAAGTTGAAAGGGAGACAAATTCAGACTGGAAATAAGGCATACATTTTTACAGTACGGGTAATTAGCCATTGGAAGAATTTACTGAAGGTTGTGGTTGATTCTCCATCTCTGACAATTTTTTTATTCAGACTGATGTTTTTCTAGAAGATCTGCTCTAGTTCAAACAGGAATTAATTCAGGGAAATTTATCTGGCCTGTGTTACAAAGGCAACTCTACATGATCACAGTGGTCCCTTCTGGCCTTAAAATATATAAGCTGTGACAATGCCCAAGTGTGTGTCGAGTTTTTTTTAAGAGCAATGCTCCTGCCACAGAGCTTTCTAGCAGGAGCGTATTCACTGGCAACAATTCCAAGACTCACAGAGAAGCAAATTTATAGCATGATGGTGCCTGGTTTTCTGCAAAACAGCTGCACACCAGAGGGGTTGATATAGTTCCCCAAGTAGTAATTAACAATAAACCTTAGTTACTTATCAGGATTATAAACAGAATGTAGCTGAAAAGTTATATACACTGTTTTAATTAGTTAATTTAGTGTACACGCTGTTTAGGATATGTCTAGTAAAACACAACTACAAAAGAAATTAATGTGAAAGGATGGGAGAGGAGAGAAAATAAAAGTTTAGCAAAAAGCGGCCCTATCTTTAATCATTTAAAAATGCAGACATTACTCTTGGAAGTTTATTTTTTGGCCTCCATCAAGCCTCTTCTTTTAAGAAGAGCCCACTTCCATCATTTTAGTTGGGGCTGCAGAAAGGAAGGCAGGTGAAAGACCCTCAATCTGGGATTCTGTGTATGTCTATACAGATTCCACTGCATCAGGCTCCATGGATCAACGCAATGGGATCAACTGAGCAGCTAGTGGAGATCCACTCAGTTGATCGCAGAAGTGCTCTCCATTCAACGTAGTAACTCCACCCCCGGAAAAGAGTTATGCTGCATCAACCGGAGGACATCGGTGCAGCACAGTGGAGACACCGTGTTAAGGAAGCGTAAGTCGACGGGAAATACACATTCTACGATACTTAGCTTGCATATCTCCCGTCAACCCAGTGCGGCAGTGCAGACCAGGCCTCATATGGACTGGAGGATTTAATAGGTCTCTTCATTTCCCTGAGGCTAGTGCAGGACATTTTCTAGCATTCAGTCCAGTAATGGATTTTTAACTACTTCCCTTTGAGAAAAGCATTCTACAGCCCAATAGCGCTTTGTCAGGATGTTCTTTCATCTAGACTAAATTTTGCCTCTTAATTTCCATTCGATTATTGATGAGCATATCTTTTTGTTGCAGATGCTTGTACCATCCTAATTCTAGTGCATACTTGGCATTTACACCTTTCTAATCTTTGTAGCCTTATCTCGCACAACATTAGTAACTTCTTATGCAAGCGGCACGTGTTTCTTACAGCTCTTATTTTTCCTGCATAAGTCAATCCCTCCATCTCTGATTAATTTGTACTGCTTCTCTCCAAGTTCTCTCCAATGTGTTAATATCTTTCTGATACTGAGGGGCGCAGGTGCTGACCATCACCTGACCATAAGGTATGTTGAGGGGGACTATCTCCTCCCTGTTCTGTGAAGCCTCTGCATATGCAGCCCAGAATTGCATAGTGGACCCCTTTGCTGTCATCTCACACTGCAAATTTGTGTCCCCTTCTCATTCCTTAGTGCTCCCCCATTACATATTCTTGTGGCACATTAGTTTTTACATAAAGTGAGATCAACTCTGGAAGGATTTGCATGTGAGACAACAATTAGGTTGATTGAACTTCCAGATGGTTAAACATTATCTACAAGCTATGACTGGGGGAAATCCTGGCTGCAGCACCACAAATGTAGAAAAATCTGCCTAAAGTGAGGGGTGGGGAGAGAACTGACAGAGAGACAGGGGGCGCTGGAAAGGCATGCAATCTCCTATTTTCTTGGGCTCTAGTTCCACAGGAATCCACACATGCTATCATATAGCAGTGATTTTGTTGGGAACAGGGATGGAGCCAGGATCTCTACCGTGCACAAAGGCTGGAGACTACTCCAGTCACAAGAATACCATAGAGGTTAGAAAGCTGCTCCACTGCCATACCGCAGCCTTGGAAGAGAGGTAGGATCCCTTCCCTGCCACTTTCCCCAAATCCCCAGCTGGGCGCCAACACCACAACTTGAGTCCAAATGATCTAGCACCCAAAGTGGCAGCTTACAAACCAAAGGCAGCAGAACAATGGGCACAGATGTACAAGACCATGTAGCGCCTTGAATGGTTAAAAACGGAAATCTAAATTTAACTGGACTCCTGGGAGAGGACACACAGTCAGTCAGTCATGCATCACCATTCTATATCCAACTGTCTTAGTTACCTCTCACTGGTGAAGATAGGCGTCTCTGGACAGCGCCTGGTGTCCCAGCCCCTCAGCATGCAGTCATCTCCACCTGTACAAGGAGAGAATGGCTCTGTATTAACACTATTTGGGAAATCAGTGCAGGATAGCTGCATTCCAAGAAGCTGAGATTTGATTGCCCTGGAGCACGATTACACCAGGAGACAATACCCTTACTGCTGTTGCACCCAGAAGATAACAGCAGGACTTCCTATTTTCAAAGGAACGAAAGGCAGAGCTGTTGCATGTGCCACAAAGATTTCACTTCATCCAAAAGTGTGAGGTAGGATCAGAGAGGGGGAAGGGTTATGAAGAGCCCTACCTAAAATCTTGGATATTTTTCTGTCCCCCAGAAAAGCCATTTGTTGTTCACAGACCTGAATACACAATTTGTGTGTCCCAGTAATTAAAAGCTGCAATCCAGGCCTCGAAGTCATGAGCCTTCCACTGGCTGAGGATGTGCACAGAAGGAGCAGACTCATCTATTGATAGTAGGTTCAGCTTCCCCTTTGAATCACTGCTGATCACTCTCAGTGGGCACCCACTACAGGAGGAAAGACAGACAATAAATTAGAGTTTAATCAACTCAAGTCCCAGCATTTCATCCAGTGACTTTCTCCTTCACACGTGAAGCCACGTTACAGCCTGAAACAACCAGGCAACACGCAGATGATGATTTTTTGTCTATTACCATAGACATGGAGAGACACTGGGGGAGCAAGACTTCCATGCAGACACCAACACTGTGAATCTACAGAGTGCACCAGTCCCCTGCCTTCAAGACCTGGATTTCATCTTCAGTCCACAGGGCACAGGAGGCATGACAATATTCACAATCCCAGCCCACCGCTCTCAAACTGGAAAAGATCAGCTCATGCTGACATGGGTCATTAATTGAAATAAGGTCTTTGGTCACCTGTAAGCTCCAAAACTGTATTGAAACACTCATTAAGATTGCCACACAGGAGAGCTAGGACATTTCCCATACCACTCTTCCACTCACTGGGTCTGCGAATGCTGCAGAGTCTGCATGTTCAGCCCCATGGGAAGAAGGCCTTTTGCTTCCCAAGTCATTAAGAAGCAGCAAAAACAGACTTTACAGGGATGCCCCTTTTCTTAAGACAGATAATGATTATCCCTTTTTAAAGATGAGGAAGTAGAGGTATATGCAATGGGGCTTCCCAAAGCCACAAGTTTTGTCAATTCATTAAACAGTTGCACGGAGATGGTATGAGGGGCACAAGCAATTTAAAAAAAAGATATCAAATTAAGTTAACTATGTCAATTACAGAACTCCCCTGGCTGCCAGTCCTGTGCTCAGTCCACACTTCTCTCCTCCCCAACTTTGAAAACAGTTCCCTTCAGCCCGAGGGTGACATTTAATCTTACATGGGTATGATGTTCCTGGAATCCACTCTGGGAGCAGACTGGAGAGCAGCCACCTCTAGAATGACTCTCTCAGCTTCCCGATGACGGGACTACTGGGGCTCAGAATAAGTCAAGTTTAGATTTTACATATGCGCTGAAGCTGCCAAGCCATTTCTCTGTTAATGGTTCATAAGTAGAGTCTCCACAGTAAAAGTTTCCACATGAAGGAGCCTGAATGGTAGTTCTAAGCCGCTTGAGCGCCGGGACTATGGAAGTGACAATGGACTGACTGACTCTCTCTCTCACGCACACACAAACTACAACAGAGTGCCACACTACTATTCCCCTCCTCACCATTGCTCCCGTCCTGTGGACCAATCCAGAGACAAAGCAATGCATTGTGCTCCTAAATCAACGCTGCTCAGTGGCTCCAACATGCAGCTGTTCTTCTACTGGAGAGAAAAGGAATTGGTCAAGATCAGGAAGACAGCAACAACCACACAGACTTTCACCCCCCCACTGGGGGACCCCACAGGTAGCTGCATTACAGGGATGCAGTACGTTCATACACAGAAGAATTTTAGGAACCTTGGCATTATAGAAGAGAAAAATCCTAACATAGAAGTCGCCCAAGTGCTAGATGCAAGGATTACTATCCACACGGGGTCCTTTCCCCTCTGCCTCACCTTTCCTGTCCTTACTCATTGACTCCTACCTCCCTCCCCAACTATCCACCCCAGCAGCTCCTCTTCTTCAAAGCTCATTGTGGCTAAAGGCCATCTAGCCACAGTGTCCTAACTTCCCCTTAGGCTGGCTTCTGCTCCCTCCACTCCATTGAAACTGCCCTCTGGTCACCAATAACCTCTTCCTTACTGAGCCCCTTCTCACACGCAATCTCTATGCTGCCTTCAACCACTGCCCACATCCTCCTCCTCAAAACTCTCTTTTTCTTGAGCTTCCATGACTCTCCTTTCAGAGTTCTATCTTGCCAACTGCTTTTTCAACAGCTGTTTCTTTTACTCAGCTACTGAAAAGCCCCAATCTCTGTCCTCATTTCCTCACTCCATCCCTGTTTCTCCCCTCAGCTCCCACCCTTCATAAATGGATAGAGCCTAGCTTGACCCCCAGATCTCAGGGACAAATTTTTGGCATTGGCATTTAAGAAAAATTACACACAAAAAAATGTGACTTGTAAACTGAACACATTTGTCCTGGAGTCACTGAGAGCACCATGGAGCCTTCAACTCCTTTTTCATTAACACCACACTGTAAATCCTTTGAACATTACAAATGATGCTAGAGACATTTACGTTAAGGCTATTCTTCTTTAATGGCTTGCATCCCAGCCACCTACCTCACTTCCAGTCAGGTGGCAGAGCTCCACAGCTCCCTTGGCATTTGCAATGCCCAGCATAGGATGTTCTGCAACGGGAACGTGGCACCTGGAAGAGTAATGGACAACCAGGTCTTGAATTCAAGTCACGAAGGAGAAGCTATAATTTCTAATAACTTTAGAAAAAACAAGTCTCAGCCAGGCAGCAGACTCTCTTACTGCAACTCCCTTGATTTGCATAGCTCCTGTTCCCCATGGGGGCTGAGGGAGACAAGATCCCATCCCCTAATGCAGCTTTTGCTCTACTGCACACCCAGCTCACTCTCTAAAGTGGCTCTGCCTGCCCTCAGCTCATACTTCAATTATTTTTTATTAATTAAAAGTTTTAAAATTAGTTTTCAAAGCCAATGAAGAGCCAGCACCCCCTCTGCTACTGTCTATCCTGCTACTTCCCTGGTTCCACAAGCACTGACAGAACTGCTCCCAGGCTGGAAAAGCAGCAGCACAGTGCAAGTGCAGTCAGGATGCCCACATTGAGAGCTAGCTTCAGTGATCTACTGGAATTTTTCACTCTAGAACAGAACAATAACCCAGCAGTTATTAAGCTAAGAGCCAGAAACCTTGTTCAGCACTGTGATCTCCAGAAGCTGCTTATTCATCACTGCAGTAGAAGATAACGGCAGTCAGGGAGAAAGAACATCTAGAGTAGCAGCTCAGGCAGAGGGAACCCTTGGTCACAAGTGCCAAAGGAGCCTGATGTCCCCCCTCACTAGCCAGCATTACCATTTGATGTCTAGGATGGCAGCAGTTTCAATCCTTTGAATTTCAGTCAGTGGGATGAAGGGCTGCTCTTCGTTGTAGTGATACAGGTAGAGGCGACCCAGCCGTGTGTGGGGCTCATCAATATCACTGGGATTTACACCAGGCTGCATTGAACAAAGGGAAGGGAAGTCTGTAAGCTTAGAGGCTATTTTCTCACCTCCTTCATGTATTGTAACATTTCTCCCTCAAAGACCATGCCAGAAAGAGAAGCAACAGCTTCTGCTTAGAGCAGGGATAGAGCAGCATTGACTGTGTTGAGATCCCAGCTACCAACAAGCTGAGACACCTTGGGAAAATCACGAGGAGTGCCATTTTTCAGAAATGCTGAGCAGCCACAACTTCTGCAAGAGCCAATGATATCTGCACACCCTCAGCAACTCTGAAAAATCAGGCCCCAAGCTCTGTTGGGAGGTAGGTAAGAGATAAGCAGCATTACTTCATTGGGCTCTGGGATGGGACTTTGCAACTGTTTAACAGCGCTCAGCAACACTAGATAACAGCTATGGGCAGGAAGAAATATTAGATTCCCATGTTTAGTTAACAAAGATGGAATTTAGAGAGGCAGAGTGAGCTCATATTCGGCTAGGAAACAAAGGCTAATATCCTCTACCCTTATGAAAAGCGCCATGGGCTTGTTAATATTAACTACCGGCAGCATTTATCTGCTGTTTAATACCTTTTTGTTGCATCTTTCAGAAAGACAACCTTCCCACAGCTCAGCTTCTCTCAACACTGTGCTGGAATACTGGTTCAAGATTGACTCGAAGAAAGATGCTGAATAAGAAAGATGCTAAATAAGCATCACGCACCACCTAGCCATTCCTTGGAAATCTCCCATCTAACTACACTGCTGAGTTCTCAAGATCAGACAAGAACACAGTTTACGGTGAGGATGCTGTGGAAGTGGTCTCCAATATGGGAGTACGCAAGTCAAGAGGGCAATACTCTGGAACTTGATGGAAGCTATTCAAAGTGCTGATCTGTTTTGAAAAAGTGATTGTAAAATTGGTCACTTCTTACTCAGCAGTTTTGCCAACTGCAAGGATTCAGACATGCTCATTTTAATTGTAGGCTTTTTTAGTTGTGTTTTACTCCTAATAATTCTGCACAACGAACACAATTATAAAAGGGAGAATTGGGATCTTTTCCTTGTCGGACATGATCACCAGGATCGTTAACCAAGTTCGAATCAGTTACACCAGAGTAACCACTGAAAGCCAGTGAGACTGCACAGGTGTCACTGAAGGTGTAATTTGTCAAAGGATCTTTATTACTGGTGATGAAAGACATAGGAAGAGCCCAGCTTCACTCTTAGCTCTCAAGAGTGAATTTGTACAGCTAGCAGTAAGAAAGAAGAAAAAAAGCAGCCAAGCAACAACAAAAGGTAAACAACCACACACAAACATTTTTACTTATTAACCAAGCACATTGTATCCGGAGTCACTAGGAGACAGCGAATGTGAAAATCAATGCCATTTTTACAATGATTTTCACATTTTACATGAAAATATCAGACACCCAATTACCAGATATATAAAGATACACAATATAAAGGGATAGATCCTGTACTGAATTCCCATGGGTGGACTCCTCACTACAGTTAAATTCAGATCCAGACTTAATTCATCAACCCCGTAACCAACACAATGCTGTAACTACAGTTATTCACATACTGGAAGCAAGTAGCAAACAGAGAGGACTTGTAAGCTCTTCTAACAAGTCCTGAGTTTTTATTTTTTATTTCTATTTTCAATAAAAGTAGGAACAAAGACAAACATAAAATCCCAAAACTACAAACAGATACTCAATCAGTCTCATTACATGACATAAGCCTTGCTTTAGAGCAGTGGCTCTCAATAAGGGGTATGCAAGGGTCATGCAGGGGATTCACCAACTCATCTAGATATTTGCCTCGTTTTCCAACAGGCTACATAAGAAGCACTAGCAAGACTAAAATTTCATGCAGACAATGGCTTGTTTATACTTCTCTATATACTATACACTGAAATGTAAGTACAATATTTATATTCCAATCAATTTCTTTTATAATTATATGGTAAAAATGAGAAAACAAACAATTTTTCAGTAATAGTGTGCTGTGACACTTTTGTATTTTTATGTCTGGTTTTGTAAACAAGTACTTTTTAAATGAAGTGAAACTTGGAGTACATAAAACAAACCAGACTCCTGAAAGGGGTACAGTATTCTGGAAAGGTTGAGAACTGCTTTACAGCAAAACTATCCTTCCACAATTGGGGGTTTGGTGTTTTTTGTGTGTTTTACTGAGGTTATAGAAAGTATTTATGCTCCAGAAATGCCTCTCACGTTCTGTACAGCTGCCAACTTTGTTAGTTTGCCTGTTTCTCTCCATTTTGAGTCTTTTTTCCCTGCACCTAGGCCTAGGCAGGGTGAGTGAGTGACTGACACACACAGGCCCGGAGAAATAAGACATTACATTTCAAGGGACCGACCCCACCTCAGAGTGCAGACAAATGCACAGTGCAACCCAGAAATGGATGCGAGCTGAGCCCTTTGAATCCGGCACGAAATTCACCTGAGTTCAGACTTGTCTGGATCGGGGGGTTGGGCTGGGTCAGGCCCTTACTCTCTTATATTGTGCCCTACCGAGATTTCACAGCGGAGCAGTTTACTGTTCAGGATGGGGGAGCAACAATCAGACAATCAGACAACCGAGGAAGCTGGACTCGGGGGCTCAACGCGGGAGAGCTCAGGCCCGGCCTGTGCTACTACTGCGCGACCCGCCCCCGGCACCGACCTTCCGAGCAGGTTTCTTGAGCTGGTAGGTGCCACAAACCAGGACGGTGTGCCAGCCCTCCACGGGGCACCACTCCACGGCGTCCGCACTGTACTCGGTGTCCACCACCTGCACTGTCCGAGTGCGGCCCTGCAGCGCCATGGCAGGCCGCGCATGCTGCCTGCGGAGGGGCGCAGAAAAGGGGCGTGAGCAGCGGGGCGAGGGAGCAGGGCCCGGGGACCTGGCCGGGCACAGCTGCGCGCTCCCGAGACACGGCCCGGGCCCGCGCCGCCAGTCCCTGCCTGCAGACCGCGCCTCAGCTCCGCGCTCGGCGGGGAAGCGCGGGCCGCCGCGGGGTACGGAACAGGCCCGCCCGAGAGCGGACACAGGGCAGCTCCGCGAGCCGCAGGCTACCCCGCACCCGCACCCGCACCCCCCCGGCCGGAGCGGGCGGCAGCCGTGGGAGGGGCAGGGCTTCCCGCCACAATTGTTCACCCCCCGCCATCACCTCAGCGCGCAGCGAACGGCGCGGGCCGCCGGCTCCTCACAGCCGGGCTTGGGGGCGGGGCTCGGCCATGCCCAGCGCGAGCAGCCGGAGGCGGGAGCTCAGCGCCGCGCAGCTCAGCGACCCGCGCTGTGATTGGCCGGGCCGGGCGGCGCGCGCCGCGCGGGGGGCGGGGCTGCGAGGGGAGGCTGCTGTCGCTCTCGCTCTAGCTCTTCCCGCGCTGCCGGCTCGTGCCGTGGGGGGGAGGGGCCGCCGGCCGGGGCCGGGCCGTGGGGGGGAGGGGCCGCCGGCCGGGGCCCGGCCCGGAGGTTGTCACAGCAGCGCGTCATCCGCCGCCCCCGGCCCGGCTCCGTCCTGCCGCGCTGGCGGGGACCTGGCGAACCCAGCGCGGGCGGGGCCCGGCCCGGCGCCGACTAACTAGGGGCCCTCGTGGCCTTCCGCTGGGCCCGCTCCCCTCCGCGCAGCGTCCCTGCCCCCCCCGCGACCACGGCCCCGCCCTCGAGGTCTGTCCACGGACGGCAGCCGCGGCGGAGCACGCCGGTGGCGAGCGCTCTGCACTCACGGGCGACCTCACCTGCCCCTCCCCCAACACCAGATCAAACCGCCGCTGCGGGGGTCGGGCCTGCGTGTTGTGGGGCCGCCGGGGCTCTGCAGTGCCGTGTAGACGCTGCGTCCCTGGGGGGGCGGCCATTCTGCGTCTGGGGTTAACTCCAGCGCCCTGCGTTCCTTTGACGTGCCTCGGCCTGCGCTGCCGCCCGCTCAGCTGTGCTTGTTCAGTGACAGCCCGGACTTCGGAGGTGCCGCTGCGCACCGCACTGCACCGGCTGCTCTCTGCTCCAGGGCCACCCACCTCTACCCCACTGCTCTCTGCCTGCCGGCCTGCGCCTCTGGGATGGCCTGAAGTCTACCACCTAAAGGCCTCTGTGATTTCACCTGAGATAGGCAATCTTTTGTATCAGAGACACTGCTCCAAAGCAGGTCTGATACCTTGACATGGTTATTGTAGTTCTGTTGGGCTGCAGTAAGACTCAGGTGAGTTTTAATCAGCCCTGTTATTACACACTGGAAAGAAAAAGGGTCAAATAGCATCTGGAACCCTTAGGCAAACCCCACCTCTCAACTCCACCGGGCTTTGGCACCCATGTCCCATGCCTCCCACGTGCAGTTTAGTTGAGGGTGAATACCTCCATTGGGGTATGCCAAGCACAGTTCTGCCTGGATTTACACAAGGATGATAACCCTTTAGTACACCTGCCCCCAACCACAACATGACCACTTCTGGCTGGTGTGGGATGCACAAGTCATTTAGGCAAAGCAGTCCCACCAGCTCCTGAAGTCCTCTTCCCCAGCTCATCACTAGATCTCAGGGGAGAGCTCATGCAGACCCTGCTTACATCTATTTCTGAGCTGGAAAGAAAAATATTAGTCCTAGGATTCTAGCTGAGCCTGAGCCCCTGATTCATACAATTATAGTATAATATTTTGTCTTTAAGTCTCTCTCTCCGATTCCTTACATTTTTAAATCACAGCTGCATGTTGAGCAAAGATCTTCATTGAGCTGTCCACAATTAAGGCCAGGTCCCTTTCCAGAGCTGAGTGAGAGAGAAATAAAATAATGGGAGGGGGGAAGATAGACAGAAGAGGTAAAAAAGGGAAGGAGGGAAGAGAGAGAGAAGAAAAATGGAAGCAAGGAGAACATGAGCATGGGGGCAGGTTGCAGAGCTGATGCCACATGAGAGTCAGTGGGACCAGCTGGGTGAAGAAAGGTGTGGGAGTGGGCGTCTCATGGAGGATGGCGAGTCAGAGCAACAAGCTGTCCCAGTTTACTGAGTCATACCTTTCAATCTACTGTAGTCAAATGTGGGATGCAAGATAGGACAAAGACCTAAATGAGAGAAATAAATTATTCATGTAGGAGACTTAAAATCAAGTGGAATTCCTTCCCTTAGTGTAAATAACTCTAATCTCAGCTTCAAGACTTTCTGCTGTGAATAATTTTCATCAATAAAAGTGAGGACACACTCACCATAAGGAACTTTGGGACAAAATGAGGAACACTTAAGAGGCATGGAACCAGTTGGGCTGAGGGTTTTGTCCCCGTCAGAGCATTCAAGCATACTGGATTTTGCAGGATGTTCTGCATTTCTGATTAATTGGACTACCAATACTGCTGCATCATAAAAATAGGTGGAGGCCTACAAGAAAGTGCACTGAGGCAGAAGACCATGAGCTCAAATCTCACCTCTGTTAATTGGTGCTTATATTTTCCATGCACTTCACAAGCCTTATTATTGAGCAAGGCCTAATACTCCAAACCCATAAGATAGGGGAGGGGAAGGGCTAGGACTGGACTATTTTACATATAAGTTAACAGAGGTTGCACAAGACCACTATATTCCAGGAATAATCAATGATAATGTAATGATTTTTAGAACATAATTTAGGATCACAGGAAGCTATCCACATCTGCCATTGGTGTTGACAGTCAACCCTGCCGCCATAATCAGTGTAAAGAAAACCTATCACCAACTTGAAATTAACAAGTCACCCTCAGGTTTCAGTTTATTAATGAATATGTAAATTCAGATGTACATATATTGACTCAAAATGAAAGGATACACCCCAGGACGCACAACGCCTATAGTGAATATGTGCTTTGTAATGCATTTGTTGTTATTCTTATGTGTCCTGACATGAGGCTCATTGGGGATTTCATGCTCAAGCAAGCAGTGCTGCTCAAGGCTCTGTCAGTGCACAGGGCCTGAGTTAGCCTGACACATACAGCCAAGGTGCATCTTTACTCAGCACTGCTATTGGTGACTTACAATGTGATTAGCACATCAGGGATGATGTCACTCAGGTGGAGCCAACCAATGCTGTTTCAGTGGCCTGCATTGCCCTGCTACTCCAAGAGCTGCCCACGAACAGATGACTCAGCAGCTGACAGCTATCAACAGCGCTCTCAGGCGGTAGCTGTCACACTGCTCTCAGTGGGGTCTCCTTCCAGCAGTTGTTCAAGTGTCTTCCTTTGCAGAGTGTTCTTGTCACAACCCTTCTCAGCATCAACGTCCTGAACTGCCACCTTCGGGACAAGCCACATCCTACATTTCCCCCAGGAGGACCTAGGTGAGAACTAACTATTCATCTTAAGCCGGAAGATTCTGTTATTCCTGATTGGGCAGGATTCCTGGTTTCTAATTGGCTCTAAGTAAGATCTGCTGATCAGTTCCTTTGTCCCACCAATCCGGGACATTCCTTTTGATCCTGGGCTTTTATTTTAAACACACTAGGGGAAAAGCTGGGAAACTAATCCAGGTCTCTAATATGACAGATCTAAATTTTATCCACTGACCAGGCTGCCTTTCAAATTAAATGTGCCATATATGCTTTGGTAAATCTATCTCCAGCTACTGGAGCTACTCCAACCTTCCCTTCAAGAGCCAGGGATTTAATGCAGCATTACTGATCTGCAATATTGCTCTTCAACAGATAACTGTTTAACTCACTGATGAAGCGTGTCAAGACCTCTTCTAGTGCTTTGCCTGCATAGAGGTTAGCAGTGACTCTTGTAGCTCAAGTTTTGGTGGCCTGTGCTGGGATTCAGAGGGTACATCTGTACTGCAATAGAAAACCTGTGATGCAGCTATGGCTGGCCCAACTGGGCCGACTTAGGCTGCGGGGCTATAAAATTGCAGTGTAGATACTCAGACTTAAGCTGGAATCTGGGCTGTTGGATTCTCTCCCTTTGTGGGGTCTCAGAGCCTCGGCTCCAACCTGAGCCCAAAGGTCTTGTTACCAGATTTGCCCGTCACTTTGGGGTATGCTTATTTATTAGGGTTACTTTCCTGGAAAAGGGGGTGTGATTCTATTAGTGTGCTGCTTGTGTTACTTGTGTGTTCATATGGTTACAAGTCCCCTCCCAATGGAGCTATCCTGCAGGACCTAAGGTTTTCAGATTCAAATAAACCCCCCA
>ML675655.1:20431975-20449905 GCA_007922155.1 Mesoclemmys tuberculata | reverse complement strand
CTAGATGATCATATTGGTCCCTTCTGACCTATGAGTCTATGAGCCAGTCCTAGTCACCTACTCTAGGCTCTGTTTGAGACAGAATCTCCCCACGCCACAAAACCCAAGTCTCTCCCTCCAACACCTAATCCTAGTCTGACCGCCCAGCTGCAGTTCTCTCCCCACACTCCAGCTCCTTGCCCTCTGGCTCTCCTTCACCCTTTCTCCCCTCTACCCCCACAGTTTTCGAGTCCCAATCTGCTTGTGCCATCTCAAACCTTCCACTCCTAGCTAAATGGCTCCCAGCCCCATTCCCCTCATCCGTTCAAGTCCATCCCTTTATGTAACCAGTCTTGGTCTCCCTCTCCCTGGCTCTCAAGCCTCCTTGCCCACCCCCATGCACTCCAGTCCTCATCTCACCAGACTCATCATCCCAATCTTCTACTTTACCTCCCCTGAGGTCCATTTTTCTCCCTTTGCATTCAAGCTAGGCAGCTTCCTCGAGAAAGGCCTATGGGTCTCAATTCCAGTGCTCAGCCCCACCAGGGCCAGCAGCAGCCATTATAGGGAAACAATGGCTTTGTCTTGATGGTAGCCCTGAGCTGGCACATGCTCACTTTGGTCAGCTCGGGACGTGGTGGGAGGCTTGAGCATACTCAGTGAGGACAGACTGTGGAGATTTTAGCTGTGAAAATGTAGCAAATCTCTGGAAAAAGATCAGTTCACACATGCTACAAGGCTAACTTGGCCAAAAATGAGCAGATTGCCACAGGATGACACAAGGCACATCTCTGCCAAAGGCCACTACAATGCCAACCTTTACATCTCTTCTCCAAAGCAAGGGAGTACTAGTGTATTTCAAAAGGTCATTTGTTTAAACATGTGAAAAACATTTTTCCCTAGCCTCATTCTTAGGAAAAAAATAAACCATTTTGGCTGAAATTTTCCTAAGAAAATTTAGCCTAAAGCAGACACACAGCATGGAAAAACTTCAGCCCAGTTAAAGGTTGGCAGTTATAAGCAACTGAAAACAGGATCTTGTAACGAGAAATGTTGGACCACCTTAACAGGCAGTTCTACCAGCCCCACTTCTAACAGAGCAGGTTTTCTTCCTTCCTGTTGCCTAGCTCACCAGAACATCTCCATCTTCACTGGTGCCTTCCATGAAACCAGGCCAGAGCTGGAAACCACTTCAGCCTTACCCTTTTCCAACAAGTCCTTGCCACTGCCTCTTCCTAGTATCTTTTCTCTCCACCCCACAGCAGAGTTTAATTTTTGAGATAAGTGGCTTTCTCTCCTAATTCTTAGGGAGCTAATGGCTTCACAGCTTTGTGTATTTAACAGACTCAGCTTTTACATTAGCGTTTCTCAAAACTTCACACTCCTAACTTCTGTTTAAAATTATCTAACATACCTGGATACTGTTAGGGGCTAATCAATTAAAGTAATCTATGCTCACCTTGTTTTCTAAAAATAAAATTTATCACTATAGCAAAAAGTTAAACATTGCTAACAGACTGTTTTGTACAATGATCAAAAATCTTCAAAGAGCTATTGCATGGATTGTGGTCCTTAGTGTTAGCGCACTGAGATAGTGTCATGAAAAAAAAAATGTCAGTCACGGTAATTACCTGCCTATTGAAGACAAGGAAAAGGGATCTGCATCTGAACTTCCAAAAGAGTAATATATATAACTATATATAATCTTGAGTAAAGGAATAATATATAGAACCGTGCTCCTCTTTTCACAGGAACGTCTGCTGTTTCATTTAAAGCAAATAGTTATGTGCTACTTTAAAAAGGTGATGGTCAAAGGAAGAAATGAGGTTGGACCATTTTGCTTCTGGATGTTTAAAGATATATGCTAAGATGTGAATTAAAACCAATATAACCCCAGGTAGGCACATTCCCCATAAGAAGGCTTTTTCTTGGGCTTAGTTTATGTTGCTTAGGAAGGGGTTTAAGCTACGAGAATAAAAGGCCCTTATAACTAAGCCACTATGGCTGGGTTTTTCCTGGCAGACTGCACTGACAAATGAACTAAGACGACTGACACCCAAAAAAGTGAAACCCACCTGAAGTGATTTTTTCAAGGCTCTTTAGAAGTTTAACACCCATTTCACTAAAAACATGGAGAAAAGCTCTGTGCTAAACATTCAGTACCTCACTCCTTTCTATTAAGCACTGAGAAACTTTGCACTGCATATTTGAGTCATCCATTTAGTCTCTCAAAAACAATAGAGAGCACCCAAATTTGACATTTCTAGTATTTCTAAGAAAAAGCAAGCATAGTGTTAAGGTACTTGTTACATAGTTAAAAAAAAACTAAGAGGGCCCAAAATATTTCTCTTTTCCAAAACAAATAAAAAATTTCTCCTCCCACATTTGGTGTTACTTTTCACTATTAAGTAAATAACTCAGAAAAATATGATTTTCCAGTGGACAACATCTTTTTTAAAGTAAGGAGTATCCCAAAGCAACCACTATACCTACCAGATCAGTTAAAAACATCTGGAGAATCAAGAGAGAAGATGCTTTGGCTACACAATCATACCTGAATTACTTGTTCTCTCTTACACTCTGAATTTTAACAAAAAAGTTTGACAGCAAGACGTCAGATTTAGCTTTCTGCAAACACAAATTGTGATCTCTAGCAACCTTTCTCCAGTGCAAGTGGGTTCAACTAGCTCCATGCCAATCCAGTCTCCTCGATGGTTCTTTAAATTCTGCCCAGTGTCACAGTCTGGTGTATTAGAAAGAAAATGCTTAGTCAAGAATGTAAAGACCAAGGCCTGGTCTACACTACAAACTTAGTTCGATGGAAGCTGCCTTATGTCAACCTAATACTGTATGTGTCTATACTCCCAGGTCCCTTCCGCCAACCTAACTGGCCTGTAACATCAACTTAATTATTCCACCTCTGAGAGACACACTGGGACTGCTCTGAAGATCCTTTTCAACTCCTCTGTACAGCAAACAGGTACACAGGAAACAGCCCTGGCAATTTTTAAATTCCCATTCAGTTTGATCAGCACAGACTGCTCGCCAGCCCTGTTGATCATGGTGACTGAATGCCCCAAACATACTCTAGCCTGGGGTACCAAGGTGGTGGTGGTGGATCTTATTTGTCTCTGGGGAGCAGATTCAGTGCAAGCACCGCGTCAATCCAGCTGAAGAAACGTAGACATCTATGAAAAGATTGCGTGGGGCATGGTGGAAATCAGCTGCATGTGATTCTTGGCAGTGGCCTCACCACAACCCCCAAACACAGCCTGGACACCTCTCAGGAGCCTGAGCCCAGGACCACCTCAAGCAACGATGACTAGGACATTCTAGAGGAAGAGGAGGAGAATGGGAGACCAGTAAACGTGGGATCCATTTTCCCTGATAGCCAGGAGCTTTTCTTTAACCCTGGAGTACTCCAGCTGGTTGCAGGACGCATGGTGGCCAAGTGTGATGCCAGAAAAGTATGCAATTTCAATCAAACTGTAGAGATAACATGCTTTCCTTTTATGTTTAATATAAGGAAAAAGTGAGGTGTAGTGGGTATTGGCTTCCCAGTGGCCACTCCAGCTACGCCAAGCGCGCCTTCGGGAAAAGACACTGAACAGCTAGGGATTCTGATTATGTTCTGGCTTGCACTTCAGTGTAATAAGGGAAGTGATTTTTAAATAGCATCCTCGCACTAGATCCAGGTATTCACTGACAATGGTTGCCTTGGGCTTTGAATGCCCCACAGTGGAAAGCTTGCCCTTCAGTACATCCTCCATACCAGCCAGAAAGACTTTCACAGATTAGAAAGCAGAAAAAGAGAGTGTGTGATGACAGGTTTGAGAGATAAAGAACGCCTCTGGGACGGCAGACTAAGAGCCTGCAGGATTTCACTGTCTGAAAAAATGGACGTGGACACGGAGAGCAAGAGAGCATCCCAGGAGCATGAGGAGAAGCTGCAGATTATGAAGGACCAATCAGACATGTTGAGACATCTGGTTTAGCATCCAGAAAAACAGCTTGAGGCTAGACTGCCTCTGCAGAATGACCTGCAAACATCATCCCGTTCCCAATCTCCCTCCCACAAATGTTGGGGGGGAGCACACTATCCCTTCCCCTCAACACCCGGGGAGGGTACTAAGAACAAAAGGCAGCCATTCGAAGACCTTTGATGGGCAAGACCTGTGTGCTTTCAAAGACAAGCTGTATTTGTTTCTCCCCTCCTAATTTTATCTCACCATTTACCCATGGCTAAATTATTTTCCTGTTCTTTCCTTGTCTTTGTTTGTGCAATAAAAGTCAAGGTTTTGAGAACGAAGCACTCTTTATTTATTCCAAGCATGGGAGTTGGAGGAGAGGGGCCATACAGTGAAGCTGATGCAACAGAAGGGATGGGATAGGCTAGGAAGGCACAACACAGTTAAGCAACGCACATTACTGTATCTCAGTACTGAAATGGGTTTTCAAAGCCTCCTGGAGACGCAGAGCTCCCAGCTAGGCTCTACTTATTGCCCTGGTATCTGGCTGCTCAAAATTAACTGCCAGCCTGTCAGGCTCCACAGCCTATCACTGAGGAAACTTCTGTCCCTTTGCCTCACAGATATTACAGAGCACACAGCATGCAGCGATAACGGGGATACTGCTTTCACTGAGATATAACTTGGTAAGCAAACTGTGCCAGCAACCCTTTAAGCATCCAAGGCACATTCCACCACCATTCTGCATTTGCTCAGCCTATTGTTGAACCGCTCATTACTGCCGTCCAAGTGGCTGGAATAGGGTTTCATGAGCCATAGGAGCAAGAGGTAGGATACATCTCCCAGGATCACTACTGGCATTTCATCAATGATTATTTTGTGATCCAGAAAGAAAGTCTCTGATTGCAGCTTTCTGAACAGACCCGTGTTCCTAAAGATGCACACGTCATGCACCTTTCCTGACCATCCCACGTTGATGTTGGTGGAACACTCCCTGTGACCCATCAGCATTTGCAACATCATTGTAAAGTATCCCTTTCAGTGTATGTACTCTTTGGTAAGGTGGTCTGGTGCCAAGATAGGGATATGTATGCCATCTCTCACCCCACCACAATTAAGGAACTGCATCACAGCAAAACCATCCACTATATCCTGCACATTGTCCAGAGTCACTACCCTTCTTAGCAGAAGTCAATTAATGGCCCTGCACACATGTATCACAACAGCTCCCACGGTGGATTTACCAACACCAAATTGATTCCTCACTGACCAGTAGCAGTCTGGCATTGCAAGCGTCCACAGAGTGATAACCACTCGCTTCTCTATCAGAGGTCTGCATTTCAGGGCTGGGGAAAGCTCTGTGCAAAGTTCCTGGAAAGTGGCCTTTCACATTCAAAAGTTCTGCAGTCTGCTCATCGTCCCATAGCTGCATAACCAGTCATTGTCTTTCCCGGGACCGGAAATGGTGCTCCATGTTCAGCTGCTGTGCGACTGGCAGTAGAACTGGGAACTGTTTCATTCTATGGCTTGAGCAGGGCTGTTTGACATTGCAATGTTCTGCACAGTGGCACCTCTCTCCGCTCTGGAAATACTGCAAGATGAAGTGCGAGGTGTTTGTAACGCTCACAGGAGTGCACAGCTGAGCAGGATCCATGCTTCTCAGGCTATGGCATACACGCAGCTAAGCTATGCTTTTGAAAAAAGGCGCTAAAAGTATGGGTTGTTTGCTGTTGATATCAGGGGAGGGCGGAAACTGCATCATGGAAGGTCGAAGCCATGTTCCCATTATCCCCGTGACAATGTTTTGGTCCCATGAGGCATTGCAAGCTCTTCCCAAAACCCTCTGCAGCTAGTTGCACTGTGGGATAGCTACCCACAGTGCACTGCTCTGTGCATTGATGCAAGCACTGCTAGCAAGGACGCGCTCCTCCGACACAATGAGTGTGGTGTGAACACTCATGACTGACTCAATTACTGAGGCAGCTGGATGCCAACTTAAATTAAGTCAACTTAACCGTCTAGTGTGGACACGCCCCAAGTGTTACTGAGCTTCCGAAATGGCTAAAAGGGAACAGGAGAAAACTACAGAACAGACGACAATTCATTTCAACCCTTTACTTTGTTTGTTTTCCTTTTTTAAATATAACTTCCATGCAGAGTTCTCCAGAGTAACTGCTGATGTCGGAGCCAGTCTCCTGGCCTTGGCACAGCCACAGATACTGTTTAGTCACATGGGAGGAAAAGCTTTTGCTACATGACAGTTTTTTACTTGTAGGCCAACAATGTGTTCTCATCTGAACATTACAGTAAATGAGTTCTATTGAGAATTTCTAACAAAAAACTGTACATGAGTTTACAAACATATTAACATATAAATAATGAGAAGCTTCCTGCCTGGAGCCTCCACAGTAGTCTTTTTGCTTGAGAATATAATACTGGAAGGGAAGACCCAATCCCTTTCCACAGCACCAGTCAGAGCTGGCTTAGTCCAGTCAGCTGTTCTACTCAAGCATCACAGGGTATGTCTTCTTCAGTGCCTCTGGCTTCAATAAGCAGTCTGTCATTACTGTGCAAAAGCAAGAGTCCAATGCCTTTGAGACGGAATCCTGCTGCTGAGGCCTGTGCCACCCGGTCATCGTTCTGGTCCGAGCTCTTGCTGGAACGTTCGTTTCTTCTCCCGACAGTGCTTCTTGTGAGCAGGCCAGTCCTTCTGCTGGCACTGAGACCCACAGTACCTTGCTACCTGGCATCGGCCACATATATTGAATTCACGTAACTAGAAAAAATGCAGAACAGTGATCAGGAAAGCCAGCTCCGCACCAACAGTCCAGGTAAACCATTCCCCCAGAAACCAGACACCCGGACAAGCCCCACCATAAATCTATCACACAGAAGATGGGCAGATGCTACACAGATTTGGGAAATCTGAACATCCAGCTAGATTCACTGAATCAGGATGTGCAACTGTTAGACTAGCTTATGCTCTAAGGACAAGTGCAGCACCGAGACGTTACAAGGTGTAATGAATTGAGACCACCTGACAGTTTCACATTTGTCCTTACGGTTTTGGAGTTCTGCCAAACAGTCCAAGCACCCCCAGTTCAGACAATAAAGACTAGGAGTGCTGCAGAGGCTTGACCATCAAACTCATGGCTCATCAGGGGGCTTATATTGGTCCCAAGAGGGGGAAGAAGAAAAAGAGGCAGATCCTTTTTGGGAACAGGCACATTTAAGACTCATACGTTAAGATATATTTGCTTAAAGGGTCACCATGTTCCAAGTGTTTTAAATCACTTATGGGGAGTCCAGAGCCTACCATGCATTTCTTGAATTTTATCCTGCTCCGTATTCACTATCAAACAAGACAAGGGCACACATCCTCTGCTTCACTGAGACGAGGTTCAGCCCCTTGCCTCATCTACTCTGCGTTTCCCTTCCCAAAACTCCCGTGTCTAAAGGCTAGCACCTCCTGCCTAGCAATGGCCAGGAATGCTATTACTTCGACACTGCTACAACTCAGACTTTCATCCACAGCTTTATTGCCACTTGTCTAATCAACTTCCCTCTTTTCAGTAATCTGCAGCTCTCCACAAGGCACAGAATGCTGCTGCTGCTCATCTGGCATACTAAGCCGCATTGACACCCTCTCAGCAACCTCTATTAGATCAGTGCAGGTTCCTGTTCAAGATTTCTTATTTCCAAAACCCTCAATGGATTTTTCAACCCTTCTTCCCCACCACTGGCTGCCTTGCGGTCCCTTCACAACATGGCCACTAATAGCAGAAGAGCCTTCTCGGCAGCTCTTGCCATCTGGAACAGCCCCCGTTGTGTATCTTCCACCATGCAGACTTGCTAGAGCATTCTGGTTTTCAGCTGGCATGGATTATACAAGTAACGGGGGTATACAGCCAATCACTCAGTGTATACACCACGAAGCCGGAGGAATTGCTAAGGGGATCTAATAGAGAGTAATGAAATTCAAATGAAAGAAAATTAGAGCTACTAGAAAAAATTGCTTGCAGTTATCAGCGCACAGAATTTTCTTCTACAGAAACCTGGGTGAAGTTGATTAGTGATGGCTTGGGACACACAAAACTAAACCAAGCCAAGCCCTGGAAATTACACTGCAGGGAACAATCTTTGGATACAAAGTGGCCTAGTGAATCTTTTCCATCCCTGCTCTCAATGTATTTTGAACACACCTGTTTCTCAATCATTGTGCATGGGGGGTAGTGACATTCATAGTATGTGCATGAGTTTTCCTCTTCCTCCACAACGTCCCCGTTAGCGTTGTAATACCGCGTTACATTCAGCACAGGAAACTGCTCTTCTATTGGATCTGTGGGAAGCTGCTGGATGGCCAGCCAGTACAGACTTTGTTCCCTTTAATGGAAAAAAAAAAAACCAAACACGTTTATTCCATGTTTAGAAGGGACATTTATGGAAATTAAAACTGATTCAAGTTGTGAAGTAGGTAGCACAGACACTGTCTTTAACCCCATTAGAGTTAAGGGTCCATCTGCATTCCTCCCTTAACTGGCCTCTTCTCGTGGTTCCTGTTTCAACCCTGGTGCAAAAAGCCACCACCAATATTTACAGTGAGCACACTTTATTTAAATAAGGGTGGATCAAAGGGCTTGTTCCCCAGTTTTGAGCTCTCCTGGCTGGCTTTAATGTAGAAACCCTTGCCTTCTCAAAGGAAGTTTCTTAAATTGGCCAATGCACTGAACACCAGCCTTTTACTGGTGCTGCAGCTATTTCAATCTAGTGGACAAAGAAGAAATTAAGGTGCTGCAGCGGGATTGAAGCCCGTAGGTCTCCATAATACAAACACTGTTCTAATGTTATTAAGGCTGCACCACACAAGTAAAACAAAACATCCATCCAGGGAGAAGAGGGAAGTCTGGCACTTATGTTGGCCATATTCTATGCCACAAAACACAGACTCAGATTCTCACAATATGCTAGTACAGTAGGATGGAGTCTGATTCCAGTATTTCACTACGTTTACCCTGAATACATATCGAGTACGAGTACCACTGCATTTGCTGGCACATAGGAGCTATGTTGGAATGTTGGTGCCTCAGGACAAGAGTCACAAGTGCACTAAAACCAGCTAAATGCCAGATGACTGAAGGAAATGCCAGTGGCTTCAGCAACAGCATTTGAGCCTCAAGCACTGGATTTCTCAGGACTAAGTATGTGGCAAGATTTTCCTCTGCACTAAAGCTCTGTACAAACTATGCTGGAAAGACCCCAAAATAGTGTGCACTTGAGGCTGAGATACCATCTCCCTTCTTAGTTTTGGTTTAATTTTAGTTCCCTCAAGTTGCAGGAGGTATGTTTATTGCTTGATATTAGCCAGTTCTAACATTTTAATGCTTGATCTGTTATACAACTCAACACGTCAATACATTTTAAAAGATGTGTATTATGGGGATTGAGTGACCTTACTTTATCACTAGTAGAGCATCACACGTGACAGGATTGTTTCAGCATTAGATACTACGGTGATACGTATTACAGAAATAATTGCTAGATAGTTGTTGCATCTGCTTCTGCTTCTACCTGGCCTGAGAAATCCTGGTATCACCAGTCGTTGCTGCAGAACTATTAGGATGTCAAACTGTCGTCAAATAAGTGCTCCTGTGGGCTAAGCCATCGTTTGAATACTATCTACTTCAGACCATGCCATCCCTGTTATCACAAGGGAACCTAAACACTACCCAAGCTATACACAGCGAACACGTCATCAGCTGAACTGCAGCAACTTCTGGAAAGTTGGGAGGCTGCTGCATGGTGTTAGCTGTTGAACAGTTTAGGACAGGAACTGAAATCCCTTATCCAATTAAAGCTGCAGACTGAGTTTTATGATGTCCAAATGCCATCATCCAAGTGGAATGGAATGTGTGCAAGTTTAATAAAAAGCTCTATTTGTAGCAAACAAGATTTTCTGTTTTCTTCTTTCAACAATTACGATATAAATAGCATTGGCAGAATTTGTTTTTGTTTTTTTTGGTATTTTCAGTAGATATCTATGTATTTTAAAATATTTTTTATTTTAATCTAAATTTTCACATTTGCAGGAAATTACAGAGGGTCAGACAATTATTTAATAACAGAAGACACAAACGCAAAAAGTTAAAGCTTTATAATCATCGAAACACACGTTGTCAATGTCACATCAAAATATACAACGTAATTATGCTTAAATCAAACTCAAGTTCAAGCAGCTTTGTTTTAGTTTTTTTAACTTTGCCTATCTAAATTCTGATTATTATGAATGGAAATTTTTTGTTGGTTGTCTTTGTCAATGCCACAATTCTAAAAGACAAAAAATCAGAAGGGGGGGAGGTGGCGAGTACATCTTTCTAAAGACTTGGTCACAGCGATGACAGGCTGTTCTGTCTATAAACCACAATATATTTCTCCATCTGAAATGGAGAGAACAACTGACAGACAGAAATTGTGAGCTGCTCAAGATCAAATAGCTTAGTGATAGAACAAGTTTCGTTTGTTTCATGTTATGTTACGAAATAGTCAGGAAGAAGCAAGTGAATTTTGAAGATGGTTCCACATTAGTTTGTTGGCTACAGTTTACCCTTGAGCTCCTTTACATCACACCCATAAATGTTGTGTTGGTATACCTTTGTTTACTAGAAATTTCTTCAGCTTTGGGTCTCCATCCCCATGGGACTAAACGCAGATTGTCTAGTCGGTTGTCCACCGTTACTGCGTTCAGATGCACCACCTGAAATCCTGGGGCAATCCCTCCCCGGTGCCTCTCCCTGGAAGAGAGTAAATACAATTTTAAATTCTCAGCAAAGAACAGTTCTCCACAGACCATGAATGGTGTGCTCTTGACCTGAGGGAGTAGTGTATCAGAGATATCATTCATGCCACTGTAGCGACAGGTCTTCGCAGCATTCCTATTAGCACAGACTTATTGCACAAGTTCACCATTCTGCCATAAAAGTGCTCTAGCTCAAAAATTTAATTGTAAGGCCACACACAGTATGCTCTTTATTTGAAAAAGAAATTTACAAAATGTTATAGATGGTTTTCAATAAGACTGTCCACGTGGTTACTTCACCGTGCAGAGGAACAGACACTTCTGCAAGAAGTTAGGTCAAGTTATTTGAATGTCAAGATATGCATTGTATCAGAGATACTTAGACGCATGAGTGACATGCACACGCAACTCTGCAATTAGAGCTCCATTAGGAAGTCTCTAAGCAAGGACTTAAAAGCTCCAGAGCTTCAGCAGTGACCGGCAAGCAGTGTTTTTAGTGTCTGTAATTGTACACAGCACACACTAGAAAGCCCACTGTGGCTCCAAAGGACCAGCAGGTACAGAGAGATTTGTTTAAACAAAGCAGTTGTATAATTAGTATGTAGCAGGTCCTGCTTAATATATCCCCCCAACTACATTTCTTGGTTCCTCCAACCTCTTCATTCCCTACATGCCTCCCTCCCCCCCCACTCCCATTCCCCCATTACTTTTCCTTTCATCTTTCTCCTGCTGTTTCACCCCTATCAATCTATTCCTTGCTCCTGTGCAAGTCTCCCTATTCCTGGCCCACTCCCTTTTCTATTCCCAACTCATTTTTTGTAGCAAATCTTTCTCACTAAATCATCCCTATCCTGAGTAATTCCTCCATATCTTACATCTCCACATGCAAGTTTGCAGGGCAGGAAGCTAGATCCTGCTATGTACTTTGTAAAGTGAGGAGTAATTTTACAGAACTGTAAGAGTTTGTTAATAACAGGAGCAATGAACATAAATGGTATTACGCGTGGGGCTGGTGACCCCACACTTTCCATTATAAGACCCTGCTTTCAGTTGCTTATAACTGCCTAATTTTAACTGTTTGAGCTAAAATATTGCACACTGGGTGTCTGCTGAATGGTTTTAGAAAATTTCAGCCAAAAAGGTTCAACTGTTTTTGAGAACAAGAATCAGAAAAAATATTTTGTCAGGTTAAAAAATTCTTGAGTCCTTCTCTTTGAAATGCTCTAGCAACTCCATGTTTTGGGCCACGAACAGGCTTTGCATCAAGGATGTGCTTTCTGCCTTCCCCATGAAAATCTGACCAAGTGTGGTCACAAGCCTTTCAAAATCCTCTGTTTGCACAGCTCAATGAAGCTGTTGGAACTTAGCAGTGAAGAGCTCAGAAGATTGTGTGCACACTGAGCATGGTCATGCCTCACATTGCTCTCAGTGCTGAGCAGATGGCGCAGGCACTATCCCCATAGAAAGACTAAGCGGCCTCCAGCCCAGAGCTGCAGAGGCAACGCTGCATTTTCCTTTGTAATTGCTCCTCTGGACCTGGGTGGGACCAGGCACCAGAACTGAGAATCCTGAACTCACCCCTCTTGCACTCTCAGTGATTTAACTGGTAGCACCCCATAGAGCCAGGGGAAGTTAGGGAGTCAGAGAGGGATGAGAAGACTGAGGAGTGGAGACAGGGACAAGAAACCAGGGATGGGGCAGTAGTGATCACACCTGGGAGGAACAGGCAGAAGAGTATGTGCCTACTAGGGCAGGCCAAAGCCTGGAATAGAACCCAAGATTCCTAAGTCTCTTCAAATATCTGTGAAACTCATTAGCAAAGTGCATTTCATCTCCTTTGCATGCTGATCCCCTCAAGATGACAACCTGCTACTGCTATCAGTTACCCCAGTAGCTACAGCAGCAGAGCTCCTTGCAGTGGATCTAAATCAATAGGATACCGCATGATGGAATTTGGGGGTTTTCAGTTCGCTGTTTTAAAACCCTGTGAAATAATACCTATGTTAGAAGATCAGGACAATTGCAAAGAAAAGTGGTCAAAAGTTAGCAAATGCCTGAATTAAAGTTGCAAGTGCAACCTTAATTTAGCCTCCTATGTGTATGCACGATACAGTCTTGAATTACATGATCAGGCTATTTTTTTCATGGGACTCCTCCTGCCTCAGAGATAAAAAGGATGAATGGGGAGGGAAAACTAGTCTTGTGGGCAGACTAGCCAGAGAGACATGAAAATCTTGCTTTAGAGAATGAATGGGCCAAGGGCCTGTTCTGAGGACATGTGAAAGTACAAGAGAAGGATAGAGAGCCCTTTTGTTAAGGACATTTGCAGCATCATTTAGACGGCTGTCACCATTTAGTGCCAACTAAATGCTGCAAATCACACTCCACTGAAGTAAATAGGATAGTGAGAGAAACAAGTTTCCCCTTTGCATTCTAGGAGTAGCTGGTTTCCTGTGCTGAGGGCTTAGCTGTGATTTTAAACCAATTTAGTTAAACTGGTGTCAAAGACAGTGTAAACACTTATTTTAAAACCGCAATATGCTGCACTGATGCAAGTGTGTGAGTAGACAACCCCTAATGTGGCAACAACTCATCAGTAACATCAGGCAGACAGACTTTGCTCTTTTAGTGTAAGCTGCATTTTTGCAGAAAATGCCAACTGACTCCAATTTTTCTACCTCCTGCAATTTTCTCCAGTTCGGAGATTAGGTTTAGACAAGAGGCAAGGAAAAGTGACTGGCTATTGGATGACGACAATAACACTTCATTCTTTCATTCAAAGACCTCAAAGTGCTTTAGCCTCACGGCCCACGTAGAGGGAGGGCAGACCATCAGGCTAGGCCTGCCAAGGAAAATACAGCAGGTTTGTTGTTTTTTTAAATGACTCCAAATGCATGCGAGTCAATCTGAGTGACACTGGAGCTCGGACTACTGGGGCAGGATGGAAGCCTGAGACCACGGACCAGGCTCCAGCTGGATGGTGCCTGCAACCATGTTGTGGGAGGCATTAGGCTGGGAGGAATATTGCCTCCAGTGTGTCCCCATGTAATTAAAGGCTATCAAATGCACACACACCAGGGCAGGGGTGGGCAGATGAGGGGGTAATAAAGAGATACTACTTTTTATACATGGTTCAACTGAATTCATTAGAATTTATTCAAACAGTAAAGCAGCTGTGTTACTGAAAGATGGAACAAATGGACTGCTCAATATGCAAACAGATGGCCCACCACCATGTGGCTAACTTTCAACATCAGTCATTTGAACAGAAACTATCTTTTTATGGGATTATTATTTCTACATCTGGACTTTAGCTATTACTGCATTAGGTTTATGTTCATTGCTATGGGCAAGCTGATTTACCAAACAAATGTGTGCAATATTCCCAACAATTATGGTCTGTCAGCTAATGCAGTTGCCTTTACAACAAGATTAGTCAGCATTGCTAGAGGCACTAAACCCAACAGGTGTAGAGCGCTAAGGGCTTGTCTACACTTGAAACGATACAGCAGCACAGTGCTGCTGTAATGCTTCAGAGTAGACTCTACCTACGCCAATGGGAGGGTTTCTCCTGCCAGCACAGGTAATCCACCTCTTCTGTTGACATAGTGTCTGTCTACATGAGAGATTACATTGGTTTAACTATATCATGCCCCCTGAGTAACGTAACCAGGTTGACATAACTTTTTAGTGTAGACCAGGCTTTAGACACCTGTGAAGTGCAGTATGTGAAAACATTTGTTTGGAGGGTGGGGAGAGAGGAGGGAGGAACATGTCCCACAGGTGCATGAATATTAGCCAGAAAACTCCTTAAGCAATAGGTTTGCGTGGATAAGTTCTGGGCAACTCTGATTTAGGGGAACAACGTACAAATGCATAGAGGTGACCAGCAAATAATATATCCACATTTATTTCTCAAAATAAAGGGCTTTCAATTACGACTTCAGGATTCTCTCACTATGAGCAGTTATCTTTAAAAAAAACAAAAACCCAAATGTTTAAGTTCAGTTCTTAGTCACACATGATAGTCAAGGCTTTGCTCTGTGCATAAAAGGGAGCAAAATAAGTTCCTACAAGATAGCTAGCCAGAAGAAAGCACATTTTACAAAGTTAAATAATCAATTTAAAATATTGAATATATCAAGTCAGCCTCTGAAGCGTTTAGATAGGAGGCACAGGTGGCTTGCATCTCAGAAGCTCTAAAACACTGACTCTCACTCAGAGAGTCAATAAAGAGTGCAATATTGAAAATTAGTAGCAAACAAATCACTGCTATGTTGAAACGGTCTGCTGAACCTGCAGCAGTCCTATCTCAATCCAGCACCCATAAGACTAACCAAACATAAAAAACTACATCATTCAAGTGCCAGAGGTTCAATACATCTCACTGGTACTACTGGGAGTTATGCTTGCATACCATGGACTGAACAGAACCCAAAGGGTTAATCTTTGCCCAGATTTACAAAAAATCACAGGAATTTAGTAACAACTCCTAGATTGGAGTAACAACTCCTAGAGGTCCCTTCCAACTCTAATATTCTATGGGTATAAATAGGCATAATTCGAGCAAACAATTAGTTTCCCATGAGCACCATTTCTTAGAGACTGTTTTTTTTCTTCATTAAGCCTTTTAAACACAGCAAAATCTCTAATTGCACCCACTGATAATGTTCATAATGCATTTGGCAGCAAGTCCACTTCAGGAGATTATCTCTAATGTACAAACAAGCTGAAGGTTGCAAACTACACCCCTGACTGAAACCTTTTATATATTAATTCTTTGCACAACACCTACCATAGTAACTCGTGTAGCAGACGCCCAGATCCCCTTCCTCGGTTTTTGTCAAATGCATAAGCAAATATTTTAGCACCATTTCCATCAGCATCTACCTCCATCCGAGCCTGGACAGAAGGAAAGAGTGTTCTGTGACCAAGGGCATTCAACTGTCAGCAGCAGTGTTTAACATTGCCTTTGGGAAATGGGAGATAGGAAAGACCAACACCCAACATCATCTGCCCCCTGCAACAGCAGGAAACTGATTATATGCCACTTCATCTTAATGGGATTTGTTATTTAATACTTCTGCATTAGACAGGGGCCAAAAGGTTGTTACTGCACAAATGTGATGATTTGGAGAGCAGGAAGAGGTGGACTACACACAGCAAAAATGCTGTGGGCAAAGAGAAAGGATGGCCCTGTAGTTAAGAGTGCCAGCCTACGTTCTCTGCTCTGTTACAGACTAGGGACAAGTCACCTAGTCTCTGTATCTCAGTTCCCCATTTGTAAAACGGGAATAAGAGCACTTCCCAATTGCAAAGGGATGCTGGTAGGATAAGTACACTAAAAAAATTAAAAAATGACTCAGATATTAAGGTACAGGGGCCTTATATATACTTTTGAAAGATAGACAGCATTCACCATTGAGTCATGTAGTGCCCACACTTGTTGCTTCAGAATTTGTTTTCCTCACCACACTACAGCAGCTGCTAATGGGACTGAAATGGAGAAGGAAAAGGGAAAAGTGATCTTTCTCTACATGGACAAAAAGGGTGTGTTTTTCAAACAACTCCAACCCCCTTCACACCCACATACACACAGTTTAACATCTTTAAGGGCAGGTAAGTTGGTCTGTGAACACCACAACCTTAAAAATGTTAAACTGTGTCTACCCAGGTGTGGAGAAGGAGTTTCAAGTGAGTTAAGTTAACTTGATTGAAAATCGACCTTTTCTGCCTCTACAGATATACTCTCACTTAACAGTACTTGAAACCCCTTTTAAACAAGGTAGAAGCCAGACAATTGTAACTATTAAGTCTTCCATGTTACTATCCATGTTCAGAAGCCATGCTATAAACTAAGAGGCTAGGAGCAATGTTAATAGCTACCCTCTCTAGGGAGGGGGAATTGTGATTTGCTAGCACTATTCTAGCCATAGTACATCAAGAGCCGAATAGCCCACATTGGCTCAGAGAACTTAACCCCGACTGGCTCAGAACACTTACCTCAAAAGAGTAACTCTCCACTAATGGGATGTCTTGTTCGTCGATCAGTGTGTATTTTGTCTGTAACATACATAACGTATTAAAGGCAGTTAAGAAGACTTTTTAAGAGCTATAAGGTTAATACAGAAGTTATTTTGCAACTGATTTAACTAGCAATATTTTAACACAGCAAGGAAGCAGCACCTGCACAACCAGTTCCCGATCCCATCCACTTCACTACTTAACCTGGGGACAGACAAATTTTAGCTACATTCCTTACATAACCAAGACTTGCCATGTAAAGTGGGGTGGCAAAGCATCCAGACCCTAGGTTTAAGGACCCTAGGATCCACCAGAATTCTGAACACTTTAAAAGTTATTAAAATGTTAGCCATGTATCGAGTTATTTACCCTTTACCTAACCTAGAAAAAGATTATGTTCAACGCTGAATAACTGAGAACCTTCTCAGCAGGTCCACATTTTAGAGTTCACCACGTTTAGTCAAGGAAAATGCCTTAGCTATTCTCTGAGAGAGAATGTGGGGAGGTGATATCTTTAATTGGGCCAACATCTTCTGGTGAAAGAGAGATGCTTTTGAGCGCCACACAGCTCTTTGTCGGTGTTTCTATGCTTACTCAATTCCTTCGTCGGAAATTCTGTCCGCTACTCCACGTATTCTCTACCTACACCGGTTCCCTTCAAACCTCCATTGGCTCGGGACTAATGTAGACAAAAGGCAGGACAAAAGCCGAGACCACTTAATGGCTGGCACCCACAAACCTGGGGGAACCCTGAAAAAACCACACAGCGGCCTGCTCGGTAACACTCTCCGCTAGGCTGACGGCACTAGGGTGGCTCCAAAGAAAAGTCACCCTCGTGCACCGAGCCAGGCTGCGCCTCAGTTTACCTGGCGGCAGACCCGGGACGAAGCTGTCAGAGCCGAGCTAGGAACCGAGTTCCCTTTCCCGCGGGGCGCCGGCAACGCGCCCGAGCGAGGAAACGGGCCGATGCGCCGCTCCCGGTCCCGCCGGGCGGGACGCACGCACGGAGGGACCAACCCGCGGACAGACGGCCAGGCACACCCAGGCGGCCGGAAGGCCGCGGCACGGGCCCGCCGAGCGGGACACGCCGGGCCGGGGACCTGCCCCGCGGCGGCGACCGACGCCCGCAGCGCTTCGCGCCCCGGCCCCGCGCCCGCCGCGCGGCC
>ML675655.1:20373580-20426975 GCA_007922155.1 Mesoclemmys tuberculata | reverse complement strand
CCCGGGGAGGGGGCGGGGCCGCCCCGCGCCGCCCACCCTTCAGCGCTCCGCCAATCGCGGCCCGCGGCCCGGGCGCGTCAGCCCCCCCACGCGCCATCGGGAGGCGGCGCCGAGCGGGGTCACGTGGGCAGGGGCCGCGCGCGGTGACGTCACATTCGCGGGAAGCTTTGTGCCGCCAACGCTGGAGCGACGCCACGGGGGCGGGGCCGCTGCAGATCCCGCCCCCCCGCCCTCGTGCGGCGGGCCCCGCTCCCGGTCCGCACACCCGCGGCCCTCGTGCGCCGGCCCTGCCCGGAGGGGCGGTCCCCGTGCAGCCAGCCCGTCCTGCGGCCGCCCTGGGGCGGGACGTGGCCGTGCCATTGCCTCGCGCGTTCTCCCACGGGCGCCCCGGGGAAACGCTGCCTAGACCCACCCGCCGCAAGGTGGGCCGCAGCCGGCGGGGAGCCCCGCCCGGAGAGTGGGTCTCAGCGGGTCACCGTGGAGCTGGCAGGGCACCTCCAGTGGGGCACTGTCCTAGGCTGGGGTGCAGCGACTAGCTTCCGCAGTGGTTTGGGTACTAGGCTAGAGAGCACACGCACTGGCAAAGTTTGTGGACAAGTCTAAGCTGGGGAGGCTGCAAGCTTGGCGGACAGGCTTAGAATCCAAAATGACCTGGAGAAATGGTCTGACATAAATAGGCTGAAATTCAATAAGGATAAATGCGAAGTACTCCACTTAGGGAGGAGTAAGCAAGTGTGCAAATGCAAACTGGGACATGCATGCCCAAGGAGTCCTGCAGACTGGGTGTTAGAGTGGCTCACAAACTAAATACGAGTCAATAATGCAATACTGTTGCCAAAAAGCAGCAAAACCAAACATCATTCTTGGATGTATTAACAGGTGTGTTGTAAGCAAGACACAAGAAGAAATTCTTCCACTCCACTCTGCACTGATAAAGCCTCACTTGAAGTGCTTTGTCCAGTTCTGGGCATCACACTTTGGAAAATTTGTGGGCAAATTGGAAAAAGTCCAGAGGAGAGCAATAAAAAACCGATCAAAGTTCTGAAAAACATGACCTATGAGGAAAGTTGGGTTTGATTAAGCTGGAGAAGAGAAGACTCAGGTGGGGATATGATAAGTCTTCAAGCACATAAAAGGTAGTTATAAAAAGAAGGGTGATATATTCTCCTTATCTACTGAGGAAAGCATGGGATGTAATGGGTTTAAACTGCAGCAACGGAGATTTAGGGTAGACAAGAAAAACCTCCATCATTGATGGTTTTTGAGAACAGGTTAGACAAACATCTGTCACGAATGGTCTAGATAATGCTTAGTCCTGCCTCTGTGCAGGAGACTGGCCTAGACCAGTACTACATTTCCATGATTCTATCCTTGATGTCCAGACTTTATGGAGTCTTGTTCTCAGAACTTTTATTAGGAGGAAGGTCTGCAGGGATGATCTGGTGGAGAGAGAATGCTGTAGTGATGGACTTAGAAGAGTCAGCCCCACCATCATACACTGTGATAGGTTTCAAGAAAGGAGGGGGAAATATATGGCAGAGAACACTGGAGGAAAACGCTCGCCTTGCACCAAGCTGATGAGGGGTTACACAATTGCCGTTTCAACAGATGCTGGAAAGGCTTCAGTGGGGTTGAGTGTCACTGTCTGTTGTATTATAAAATTTGGATTTGGAGGACTTTTCCTCTAGCATATAAGGCTCTTTCATCATTCACCACTAGACTCAGTCCATGCTCTCTCTAGGCAGTGGTAGCAGGCAAAGGTGCCCTTGATGTCCCTGTTTAATTTGTCATTGGGATAATTAACTATGCCTGTGATGTGACATCCTCTCATACGAGACGTAAGTGTTAGAAAAAATATCTACGTGTTAAAGTCTTCATTTCAGCAAGGGACTAATGCATGTGTCTAACAGGATGGGGACTCATGGTTCTGCTCCTGGCGGTGCTACTGGATTGCTGTGTGACTTTAGGAAGTTGTCACCCCCTACCTCCTCAGTTGCCCTATCTGTAAAGTGAGGACAATGATGCAGACCTCCTTTGTAAACTGCTTGAAGATCTATGGATGAAAAGTGCTATAATGAGCTAGGTTTTATTACCCATCTTCTTAAAATTAGCCATGGGCTTAAAGTACTTTCCTGAATTGGGACCTAAGTATATAAACTGATGAAATATTGCTTATATTTATGAACCTATCCACATGGATATTTCCACCCCTCTGCCTAATCCTGAAAGCTGGGCATGTGCCCGGATATAACTGAACCAAAACTAATGTATCGCATGTGTTCATGAGACTCAACCCTATGCAATACTAATAGTTTTCCGTTCCAGCAGACACAGAAATTGCAGATTGCGGAATAAAGGTGTATGCTAGCCCTTGTGACATAATCTCTGAACAACAAAATAACTTCAAGACAGATTTTAAAAGATACTCCCCACTTCTCCTTGAGCCCCGCATCTGCTGTGACATCCACAGTCAAACAGTGATCATTTGTTATGTGTCAGATGGGGATGTACCTGATTTTATCTATTTAAAAAAAGAATGATTTGGGACCTTCAGGATCTCTCATGCTGTGCAATAGCTACTTATATAACTCCATGCCCCACTCCCACCTGACATTCCAACCTCACACCCACACCCCTTCCTCTCTGGGGTCTCCGTCCTTTCCCCTTTCATCTCTTTCTTCCCCTGTCAGAGAGCAGCAGGGGGTACCATCTCACTCAATCACAGGTATCTCCTCAAAAACCTTCATTTTTCTCACAAATGGATGAGTTGATCCTCCCCATTCATGATCCTTCCACCCTCCACAAATCCGTTTTATCCATCTTTCCCACAGCCTCCCCAATCCATTGGTGTCCCTCCCCGAGCCTCAGCTCCATTTGGATCCACTGTCCCCCCTTCCAGCCCAAGTCTGCTTTTGCCCTTAAGCCTCCAAGTCAGATTTTGCCCCTGCAGCCTCTTGGGGTCCTTTTCCCCCCTTCTCTCCCTTGCTACTGGTCAGTTCCACCCTCCCCTTTGCTCTTCCCCTCAGTCTCCATGAGCAGGAGCCAGCTGGCTTCTGGAGCAGGTATCAAGCTGCACAGATCTGATCAGCTATCAGTAAAACTCACCCATGGGCTGCATGCTGCTGGAGTGGCCAGCCCGTCGCCCAGCCTTTAAACCTGCCAGTCATTGAAATGTCTGACAAATGATCAACATATGGAACACCTGGTTTCTGTTGCCTGCTGAACTGTAACTGACAGATTTTAACCTTGTTCGCAGTGTTGTTGTAGCCATGTTGGTCCTAGGATATTAGAGAGACAAGGTGAGTGAGGTCAGAGCTTTTTCTGGAGCAAGGTCTGTTGTCTCTTTACAAGCTTTTGTGCTGCTGTAAGGGACGGTTAGCCCCTCACTGAAACTTGGCAGGTCGTTTTGGTTGGCATCTCTTGAGGAAGCAGAAGCCTGAGATGGACAGTGGGGTGAGGCCAACGCTTCTGTCAGCCTGATCGACAGGGCAGAGAGGCCAATGAGGGAGCCAGGAGGATGGGGGGCCCTTCTCATGGGAGCTGGAGCCAGAGCCGGAGCCTGCCTGTGGCTGGGCAGAGCAGGTGAGCTAAGGACGGAGCAGCTGGCTGCTGGAGGCCAGAGAAGAAGCCCAGGGAGCTGAGCTGAGCAGAGCCAAGCTGGACCACACTGCAGCAGAGCGGGGCTGGGCCTGGGAGCTGGGGTGGAGCTGGGTGCGGTGAGCGGCTGGGGGGAGCAAGGGGGACCTTGGGCAAGGCCCAGTGCAGGCCAGACTCAGAGGGGGTCGTGACCCCGACGGGGGCTGACGCTGGGGAGAAGGGCCCTGCCCCTTAGCGCCTGCAGGTATGTGGCCACCCCATAGCAAGTGTCTGACGCTCTGCGTCCCTGCAGCGCAGCCAGGACCTGTGCAGGGGGCCTGCGACAGGTGGAAAGCAGACTGAACTTCCCTTACACCCCAGAGACGCTGTGTGGGGCCCCCATGCCAGGGAGCAGTGTTGGGTGTTTTCCTTTAGTCTTTCTCCTCTTTTCTTTATTTTTTCATTGATTGCTGTTTAATACATTGTACTTGCTTTTAACTGTATGCATCAATCAGTGGGTCAGAGAAGCATCCAGTGCAGTTAATGCCCGGAGTGGGGACACCCAAGCCCCTGCCCTAAGTGACCACAACAGGGTTGGGGATTGAGCCCCATGGGAATCCTTGGCCCAGCCTTGTCGGGGTTACAGGGACCCCACCACACAGGAGAGTGGGAGGGGAGCCCTTGAAGTCAGGCCGGCCTCTGGGTAAAGCGAGTGGGACCGAGGACTCAGTTCCTTTTGCTAGCCAACTCCACCGGGGTAATGTATGAGCCAGGAACGTTCCCCACAATAGCAGGACCATTACGCTACATGGAGCTCTTCTTCAGGTCTGGGAAAGGTATTCAGGGGGTATGTCCGCACTCAGGCTCATAGACTATAAGATCAGAAGGGATCATTATGATAATTTAGTCTGACCTCCTGCACAATGCAAGCCACAGAATTTCAGCCACCCACCCCTAACCATGTATGAGTTACTGAAGTCCTCAAATAATGATTTAAAGACTTCAAGGCACAGAGAGTCCACCAGCAAGTGAGCCATGCCCCATGCTACAGAGGAAGGTGAAAACTCCGAGGGCCTTTGCCAATCTGTCCTGGGGGGAAATTCCTTCCCGACCCCAAATATGGCGATCAGCTAAGCCCTGAGCATGTGGGCAAGATTCACCAGCCAGACACCCAGAAAGAATTCTCTGTAGTAACTCAGAACCCACCCATCTAACATTCCTTCACAGGCCATTGGGCATATTTACCACTAGTTGTCAAAGATCAGTCAGTTGCCAAATTAGGCTGTCCCATCAGACCATCCCCTCCATAAACTTATCAATCTCAGTCTTGAAGACAGCTAGATTTCTTGCCCTCACTGTTCCCCTTGGAGCTCTTCCAGAACTTCACTCCTCTGATGATTAGAAACCTTCATCTAATTTCAAGTCTAAACTTCCTAATGGCAAGTTTATATCCATTTGTTCTTGTGTCGACATTGGTGTGGAACTCCTCTCCCTCCCTGGTATTTATCCCACTGATGTATTTATAGAGAGTAAAAATATCTCCTCTCAGCCTTCTTTTAGTTAGGCTAAACAAGCCAAGCTCTTTGAGTCGCCTCTCATAAGGCAGGTTTTCCATTCCTCGGATCATCCTAGTAGCCTTTCTTTGCACCTGTTCCAGTTTGAATTCATCATTCTTAAACATGGGGGACCAGAACTGCACACAGTATTCCAGATGAGGTCTCATGAGTACCTTGTATAATGGTACTAACAGCTCCCTATCTCTATTGGAAATACCTCGCCTGATGTATCCTAAGCTTTATCATTAGCTTTTTTCATGGCCACATCATATTGGCAGCTCATAGTCATATTGTGATCAACCAATACACTCAGGTTCTTCTCCTCCTCTGTCACTTCCAACTGATGCATACCCAGCTTATAGCAAAAGTTCTTATTATTAGTCTCTAGGTACATGACCTTGCACTATTAAATTTCATCCTATTTCTATTACTCTAGTTTACAAGATCATCCAGATCTTGTTGTATAATAGTCTGGTCTTTCTCTATATTAGCAATGTTGTGTATTTTGTGTCTTGCCTAATTGCCTAGGTTTCTGTAAGGCTCCTGCAAAAGTCAAGGCTATTGTGGGAGCTCCAACTCCTCAAAATGTAAGTCACCTTCACTCTTTTTTAGGGCTACTGAACTATTATGGAAAGTTTATTCCACAGTTAGCAACATGATTAAAACCACTCCATGAATTCCGTGGCCAGAACAAGATCTGGAAGTGGACTGAAGCCTGTGATGTTGCATTTAACCAGGCTAAACGCGCATTGCTAAATTTAGAGGTGCTGATGCATTTGGATCTGTCCTTACCTCTACAGTTGGCCTGTGATGCCTCCCCTTTTGGAGTGGGAGTGGTCATGTCACACATTATGCCTTTGGGAGAGAAGAGACCCCTTGCTTTTGCCTCATGCACCTTAAGCAAAGCAGACACTAACTATGCCCAAATAGAACATGAAGCACTGGGAATCGTTTTCAGAATTTGGAAATTTCAACGGTACCTTTTTGGACAGAAGTTCACACTTCTCACCCACCATCAACCTCTAACATCCATTTTTGGACCACGCACAGGCATTCCACCATTGGCTGCTAGTCGTATGCAATGATGGGCATTGTTGCTTTCCGCACACACATGAGATCAAATAGCGGAAATCCACTCTGCACTGCAACGCAGATGGTCTCTTCAGGCTGCCTTTACCAGTTAAACATCAAGATATTGGCCAGAAAGAAATCTTCTACTTTGAACAGGTAGAGAACATGGCCATCATTGCTACTCAAGTAAAGAAGGCAACTCGCGCTGATCCAGTACTGTCCCAAGTTATGGACCTAGTGATGCATGGAACATCTCTACAGGACACTCAGGTCTCACCCGACCTTCTTCCCTACATGTCCAGGAGGATGGACTTATCAATCCATTCTGGATGCTTGTTGTGCGGCATGTGCGATTCCACCAGTACTGAGATCACAGATGTTAGAACAGCTACATTCAGGTCACTGAAATAGTGCGCATGAAAGAAATTGCACGAAACTACTTTTGGTGGCCTGGGCTGGACAGTGCCTTTGAAGAGAAGGCAAGAGCTTGTACTTCATGTCAGCGTGTGAGGAACGCACCTCAGTTGTCGCCCCTACACCCATGGGACTGGCCTGAAAACCTGTGGCAGAGTATTCACATTGATTTTGCTGGCCCATTTGAAGGAAGCATGTTCCTGGTTGTTGTAGACTCCCACTCGGAATGGCTGTCCACTTCTGCTGAAAGTACTATCCAGAAACTGTGACATCACATCACTTCAGCTTTGTATCATCCCTCCACCAATGGACTAGCTGAAAGGTTTGTGCAGGCCATGAAACAAGCTTTAAGATCTGCCAGGGGCATTCGTCCATTCAAACTCATCTGGAAACCTTGCTATCCTACAGAAACATACCTCATGCTATGACCAAAGCGTCCCCGGCCTTTCTAATGATGGGACGACAGCTGCGCTCTTGCTTTGATCTGCTGAAACCTGCCAAAGCATGGCAAGTTGTGCAACATCAACAGCAAAACCAAGTCATCAGACGTGCACACAGAGCAAAAGACCGAATCTTTAGTTCTGGACAGCCTGTCCTAGCTCAGAACTATGCTTCTGGAGCTAAATGGGTCCCTGCTACAGTCATCGCCCAAACAGGACCTGTTTCGTGCACTGTCCAGACTGCAGATGATCTCACCTGGCGGCAGCATGTAGATCAGTAGTTTCCAGGTCAAACATGTTCCAAGGACGCATCTCCAGTTGAAGTGCCTGACCTCACCATTACAGGTGAGATATCATCGAGTCAAGAGTCACTGACTCCCCATCTCCATCCACCTCTGCAGCAGATTCAGCCCCCTCCCCTGTTCGAGCAGATACAGCATCCTCACCTGTCGAACTACAAGTCCTGAGCCCATTGTTAGACCTGCACCAATAACACCTTCCAGCACAAGAACACCAGAAGTCCGCCATAATCCACCTAGAGAGAGAAGGCTTCCTCAACAGCTGGATCTTTAGCCACATTCAAATCAAACCCACATTTTGGGGCAGAATAATCCCCGAGATTTAGCCAGGAAATGAGGCAGTCTGTTCCCTCATTCCCTAGTTCAGTGATTGTTCTGTTAAATGGGCGTTTTCACTAAGGGGGGAGGAATATATTATGTAATTTGTGTCTTGCCTAATTGCCTAGGTTGCCATAGCAACATAGCTTAGCTTGTTGCATAGGAATAGAGTTAGACTATTAGGGGATAGCTCAGCCAGTCCTGGCTGGTTTTAGTGTTAGTTCCATAAAGACGCTCCCTGTGTTGCATCTCTGTGTGATCCTGCGCTGGTTTCTCTCTCTGAATACAAGCAATTAAAAAGAAATTCAACATAACAAGCAATACCTCCCTATTTTGTGTCATCCACAATCTTTATTAGCACACTCCCACTTTCTGTGCCAAGGTCAGTAATAAAAAGGTTAAAGATTGGTCTCAGACTGATCCCTGAGGTAAATTAGATCCACTGCATCCCCTTTGTCTAAAAAATCTGTTATCTTCTCAGAAAAGGAGATCAGGTTGGTCTGGCATGATCTACCTTTTGTAAAGCCATGTTTTATTTTATCCCAATTACCATTAACCTCGTTGTCCTTAACTAGTTTCTGTTTCAAAATTTTTTCCAAGACCTTGCATACTCTTCAATACTTGTATACCAGTCGTGACTACCCAGGCTCCTCGCATTGGTGTACAAATATCTTAATTTTTGCTGTTTGGTTTCGCTTACATTCCTTGCACAATTCAGCACAGTCATTCTACCACCAGTATCACCTATTAGACTGGTATCTATACCGCCTTTTCTCTTAATGTCCATTCTCCTACCCGCTACTATATCCTTCCTTATTTCATTTTCCTTCCTGTCAATGTTAAAGCCAAGCACGGAGATTACCTGGGCATCTCCCAACCATCGCCCCCAAATTCCTAGTTTAAAGCTCTTAATCAATTGTGCCAACCTCCATCCTAGGATAGGAAAGGTATTCAGAGGGTATGGCCACCATGATAAGAGTCTCACGGCATGGCCATGGCTGGCCCAAGTCAGCTGACTCAGGCTCACGAGGCCATAAAACTATAGCGTAGGTGCTCAGGCCTGAGAAGGGAGGTTGTCAAAGCCCGGGCTCCATAATGCCATGCCCAAGCCATAATGCCTCTATCGCCATTCTTACCCGTGCACCCAAGCCTTGTGAGTCCGTGCCAGTTGACCCAGGTTCTGACACTCAGTGCTACAGGATTTGTTATTGCTGTGTAGACCTACCCAGAGTGTCACAGCCAAATACAGGGTGGAACAGATTGTTTAGCATAAGTAGGTAACAAATGTTGTAAGATACCATTCAAAAGTGAAGTTGCCCATTAACACCTTTGCAGCCTTAGGACAAAAAGGAGGCTTAGTGGTTTATGCCTTTATACCTTAGGCCCGGATGGTGAATGAGGGTCCTAAGGGGCCAGGATTATTAGTTTTTTGACACCAGGTTATTAATTAATGGGAATAACCACCCAAAGTTGCGTGGGGTCTTGGAGTAAGCGGCTTTGCTTCCCCAGGCCTAATGTGAGGTATTATTAGAAGCTTTACAAAAATATTTAAGAGTCTGATGTACTGAACCAAAAGAGACAGTTTTTATTACAAGGTAACAACCAAAGGTTAAAACTGCGAGATATATAATTAATAAAACAAACAACCTACACTGAAAGCTAGAATTTGGCTTAGGGTTTTTGGAATGAATAGAAGATAAAATAACAGTCATTTGAAAAAACTTATTACCAACACGATTACTGCAGCTCCGAAGAGAGGTTCGTATTTTTAACCACTACTACTTTTACTCGATTATTTTACCTTCAAAGAGGGGTCAATTCGTCTGAACCGGAATCAGGTTGCGACCCAATGATTGCCGACTTGATTATTTTTGTTGTACAACTATTAAACTATTGATTATGACTATTACAAAATTAACTGAGTGCACTGAAACAGAGAGAGAAAGAAGCGAGCAGTAAGGAACACAGAACGAGCTTTTACCAGAGACTGGTAATGTCGTTTGCTTAAAGAGCAGGAAAGAGGGAAAGGCAACTGAGCTTCTGCCCTGAGGCAGTGTCAGTGCCTAAGTTCTTACGATCCTATTGCCTGTTGGTACACCAGATTTTTTGATCTGAGTGGACCATGGAACAATCTTTACAGATTGAACCCTTTACCTTAACTCGCTTTTTTTTATATATGTTTTTAGAAGCACCTCAGCATGTTACCTGTTATTTTGATTTTTAACTGAGTGAGCACAACCGCTAATTTGAATGCTGTTGAACTTTAATATAACTGCAGTTGAACTTAACCGCTAATTAAAATACGGTTGAATTTTGGAAGTCGGAAATGACTGACCGCAAACTTTTTCCTATGACTAACCTTAAGCTACTTTTTGTTACAGAGTTAGCTTTAATTACAATTTCCAAACTTAATATTAAACACTAGATTATTCTAATTTGCAAAAAGCATGATTACTTGTACACTTATGCCATTACTGCTGAATAACATTTTTTTACATATTGATTAAACTTATTGATTGAGCATAGGGAAGGTGTTACAAAGTGAAGGGATTTGAAGGGCCCATTCACAAGTGGGTTACAGATGTTGTAATAAACCATAAAACAGGTGTCTTTAAAAGTGCGATTTTTAGTGTCTAGCACAGTAATCAATTTAAGCTCCCCCACTCCTCTTTTGAAGGTGTTGTACAGGTTTTCTCTGAGGATGGGGACTGAGGGGTGAGATACGGAGTGGTCACTTTGTGAAGTGTTCGCCCATTAATGTTGGGTTTTTTTACAGTAACACCTTTAGTTTATGGTGGGAAACCGGGTAACCAGAAATTCCATCAAGTGCAGCCATTGTGACTCCACTCTCTTCGGAATGTCAGCAGGTTCGACCCTGGCACTTTCAGAGCCACAGCACAGAGGAGTATCTTGGGACTGTAGCAGGCTGCTAATCTCTACAGAGAGGAGCCACTACAGGGGATGCAATACACACTTTGCCAATGGGTCACGACATTCTTTGCGAAATAGGAGGAGAACACTGGGGACCAGGAATCCTGGCTCTGGGAGGGCAGCATGGTCTGGGCTGGGAGTAGTGGTTACAGACACATAGCCAGGCGTATAGATTTGGCACTGTGTGTCAAATGGCCTTTGCTCACGTGACTGGTCTGTGACAGGTTCCCCAGGGTACAACCCAGGCTGTGTGGGACTGCTGAGCCCTCCAAAGGCACCAAGCTGGGCTGCCTCTGACACTGGGGTGCTGATGTCAAGCTACGAATCTCTGACGGGCACTGCACTTACCCAGCCGTCCACAGGCAGACACGCACCCGACTGACTTACGCAAATGAGCGCCAGCCACTCATGGACCATCAACAGGGAGGGCCCAGCCAGTTCCCCCCAGCTCCAGCCCTACACCCCAGCACTGTAGCATCTTACATTGCTCAAGGCCCCCTTGGGCAGTGCAAATTCATTAAGTAGTGCACCACTCCCTGCATGGGGAATGGACCCACACTAGCCTTTGTAAACTGAGCTGAATTCAAAGGATTCAGGATGGTCCTTGACTCCTCCTGAGAGATCTCAGGGAAGGTGTTCTGCAATCCTCTGCTGAAGGTCTCCAGGAAGTGACGCCTTATTTCTTCCTCTGCAGTAGGACACTTTCCAACAGCAGTCAGTGATCGCGTCAGCAGGCGCCACGGCAGTAACCAGGACAGCAGCACACGGGCCTGGGCAGCTTCAGGATTCCAGTAGTAGCCACGCTTGCTCTGCCTTTGTTGTCTTCAGGAGTGAGATTTCAGGTGAAATCAGCCCACCCATGCAAACTGGTGCCAGGACTTGGTGCCAATGGCCAGAGCTACTAGTTTCATACAATCGAGCAAGTGCCTCCTCATTTCCCCAGCCCCGGCAGGCCATACACACCATGGCTGGTGCAATGACTGGTGCTGTGCACAAGCACTCCCAAGCAGTCGTGAGAATGTAGTGTTCAAAACTTTAAGGGAGCACAGGGAGTGAGTTCACAGCATTTCACGTTTTGCTTTCAGTAGTGAATACACTGACAATGGTACCTCTGTGTGTTTTATCTGCAGCTGCTGCCATTCAGCCTGGAGATCTCCCCCTGCCACAATTGTGAAATGCCAGGGCAGATAAGGTGGAGAAAGAAGAGGACTCAGGTTGACATGTTCAGTGAGATCCTGCAAACCATGAGCACAGGGCATGAAGGGTGAACATTGCCGAGAGCTTAGAGAAGGAAAGAGTGGAGAGGGAGATGCACCAGGACATAATGGTGCTTCGCAGGCAGCAAACACAGATGCTGCAGATTCTTTGACCTGCAGGCTCAACATTCCTGGGCTCCCCTCCTTCTGCAGTCCATTGAGAGCTCAATATCGGGACGTGTCTGTAACCTCTCACCCAACATTCCACTTGACATGAGGGCTGCTGCACTACCCCACCACTCCACCCCAAGGGACATTAGAGACAATCCCAGCTTCATGTACACTGACCTGTGAAAGCCATGGATAGTATAAGTGTAGCTGAAATGAACATGGATGTTCATTCCCCTTCATGCATTCTGTTCTCTTAATGTATAAAATTTTAGTAATATTTAAATTTCACAGTTTCTTTATTTGCATTGAATTCTATTACAAAATAAATACCTATTACTTAAAACTTAACCCATCTTTATTCATTCACAACATCTGCTATCAAAGGCTTAGCAGGTCTGAGAGCAACCAATTGTTACTGCACAATGTCACACAAGTATCTAAGTACTATGACACATAATATCATTCATAAACAAAATTAATAAATGTATTGACAATCTTATAATCCTTCATGTACAGCAATCACCACCTGATTTCTACCTGGCCAGAAAAGAGCAGGAACAGGTAGAGCACAGTACAACATAACACGTTACTGTGGCTTACTGTTAAAATGCTTTCAAAGCCTCCCTGAGCTGTATAGCCCCACATTTAGCTCTTGTAATAGCCCTTGTCTCTGGTTGTTCAAACTCAGCAGACAGCTGCTCCACCTCTGCCCTCCAGCACAGTGGAAAGTTTCCCCCTTTGCTTCACAGATATTATGCAGGACACAGCAGGCAGCTATAACCCCTGGGGTATTTTTCTCACTGAGGTCCAATCTGATGAGTAAACAGCATCAGTGACCCTTCAATCAACCAAAAGCACATTCAACTGTCGTTCTGCAGCTGCTGAGCAGGTAGCTGAATTGTTCCTTGGTGCTGAAGAGGTGGCTGGTGTATAGCTTCATGACCAGGGGAACAAGGGGTAAGCTGGGTCCCCCAAGATCCGCTGATCAAGAAAGTCCTGCTTGCAGCTTTCTGAATAGTCTTAGGCTCTTTAAGATGTGAGCTTCATGCACCTTCCCTGACCAGCCCATAGTGTGTCAGCGAAGTATCCCCGGCGATCCCCCAATGCTAGCATAACCGTAGAAAATTAGTCCTTTCTGTTGATGTACTCAGCGCCAAGGTGATCTGGTGCCAAAATAGGGATATGCATGCTGGCTATTGTGCAGCTACAGTTCAGGAACCCCACTGCTCCAAAGCCATCCATTATGTCCTATACATTGCCCAGAGTCACAGTCCTGTGTAGCAGGAGGTGAAGAATGGCTCTGCAGCACACTTGCATAACAACAGCCCCCACTGGTGGCTTTCTCAACTCCAGATTGAGTTCTGACTGGCTGGTAGCAACTTAGCATTGCAAGTTTCCACAGTGCAATTGCCACTCACTTTTCCACTGTCAATCCAGCCCTCTTTGTGGTGTCCCGGCAATGGAGGGCTGGGCCGAGCTCAGTGCACAGATCCAGGAATGTTGCCTTATACATCCAAAAGTTCTGCAGCCACTGCACATCATCCCTAAGCTGCTTTACAATGCGATCCCACCAGCCAGCTTGTTTCTCGGGTCCAGAAGTGGCGCTCCACCGTCTGCAGCTGCTCTGTGAATGCCACAAACAACCTTGAATTGGTTCTTCTTGCTGTCTCACAGCAATCTGTCCTCCAAGAAATCAGCACGTTCTCCACCGATCTGGTTCTTCCTGCAGCTCTGCAAATACTCCAGGATCACACGCTCAGTGCTTGCAACACTTACGACAACAGTGCAGAGCTCTGCAGGCTCCATGTTGCTGCGGGACATGTGGGATTCTGAAAAAAGATGAGAAGATTATGGGATACAGATGACATTATGGGATGGCGACAGTTGCCGATAGGGAAGTTGACCCCATGCTCCAAGTCACTCGTGTGACTTGTTTTGTCCCTGCTATGCCTTGCCAAAACTTCCAAAAAGGCAATGCCCTGGACAGCGGTGGATTGCACAGTGAGATACTTACCCATGGAGCACTGCATTCCGCATCGCGACAGGCACTCCTGGTGAGTACACACACAGACTGCCGGCACAAGAAGCTAAGTATGCACGTGCACTAACTGTGGCAGCTTTACGCCAACGTAATGCATCAACATAGTCGTGGCCTCAGTGATTGTGCTCCCTGATTGGACAGCAGGGCCAGCAGTTCACCATTTCTGCCTGGTAGTACTAACACCACAGTGGCTACTCATTGCATTCCACACCCACAGCTGCCCAGACCTGTCCAGCCTTCCTTCTTTGCTCCTCGCCAGTGTCAGTCCCTCTCTGCCTCTGAACTCCGGATTCAGAACCCCTGGCTCTGCCCATCAACTTGTCTCCAGCTCTGGCTCTGCCAGCTGCTTCTGCTCCGACCACTTTGTGTGACAGGTGGTCCTGTGCTTGACGCAGAACCCAGCACTCCTTGTAAAACAGACAGGATGATGGTGTATTCCTAGAGGTGTGGTTCTCATCCCTGGCTTTCCAATAGTTGGTTGTGAACTGCTTAATCCTCTCTATGCACTGGTCATGGGCTGGTGAATGCCCGGTGCTGCCAGCTTCTTCGCTATTTCCTGGTACACGTGGTCATTCCTGGTCTGCTTGTTAAAATCCAATTGCTCGCTCGTCTCACACCAGGGATTTACCAAAACCTGGCTGTACGGCCATGGCCAGGAAGCAGCATGCTGGGCAAAGGACTTCTGGTTGGTGCCAACGCAAATGCAGGAGAAGGTTCAATGTGTTTGCGGCTCAGCAGTTAGAATAAAATGGATTAAAACCTGAGCTGCTGTGTGTGTGTGGGGGGGTCACTTCTGTTCTTGGGAGTCATTTACCACGCTTGGAACAGAGGATAAACCACAACAGCGTTGGCAGGCTCTCAGGGCCCGAGTCTGGGGGGGCCTTGGCCCAGGCCTGAACTGCATCCACACTGCAAAACCACGGCATTTGGACCCAAGCTCCCTGGGGACTCAGGCTTGACCCCTCCACCCCTGCAGAGTTCTGGGGCCCAGGCTCATGTGAGAGAATTGTGTGTAAATGAAGCAGGAGTTTGGGCTTGAGCCTGGGCTTGTATGGCAATGTGTACATACCCTACATCTCTCTGGCGGGAGTCCTGCTTTGCAGTGGTATATTAGAGGTTTGCACTGATGTAACTCCTGGTGCAGAGTCCCCTAGTCTAGACAGGCCCCAAGGCACAGAGAGGGGAAGTGCCTTCCGTGAGGTCACACAGGAAGGCTAGCGGAGTGGATCCAGCTCCTCTGCAGCGTGGGGAAGTCTGAAGTGAGGGGGTCTATTACAGGAGTGGGTGGGTGAAGTTCTGTGGCCTGCGTTGTGCAGGAGGTCAGACTAGAAGATGATCATAATGGTCCCTTCTGACCTTAGAGTCTATGAGTCTGAGAATGGAACCTACGAATCTTCAGAATAGAAGGATTTGCTGATGTCACACAGAGGGGAGCTATTGTTCCCCCCAATGGCTGGAGGACAGGGTCCCAGCCACACACGCCTGGGCAATCTGCCCCAGAAATGGAATATCAGCAAAAACTCACCAAGTTTTTGGCCCAGTACTACATGAATGGCAACCAGCACTGGAAACCACATGGGAAACCATTGCTTAACAAGCAGCACTCCCAGTACCACTGGTAACGTTGGGCAAGCATGTTTAGAAAAGGGGGATCTTCTCAGTGCTCACCCCTCTGTCTGGGGGAGCTCCTGCGCCCATGGGTTCTGCTCTAGGGTTTGTCACGCACTCTGGAGGTCCCTGGCTGATGGTTTGCATTCTGGCAACAGATTCACGCCATTCCGACGCCGAGTTCGAGTTTGCAGAGTTAACGGAGATGTCGGTTTTGAGCTATTCGCTAACAGGGCAACTGACCTGTCTGACTGCTCCAGGGCGGTGTTAGAGCCCCCTCGCCTCTGGTTCACTAGGAGCTCAGGGGGCTGTAATGAGACATTGGACCATTCACAGGCAGTCACAGATTTCATAGAGTCCAGACTGATAGTGACCAAACATCATCACAGCTGTTCAGTGGCTGGGTGGCAACAAGTGTGGTGATCTCCAAGCACTGTATTCCCTCAACCTGCTCTCCTCACTTCAGTGGGACTTTGTCTGCAACCTCAGCAGAGTCCCAGAGTGACTGGGCCATGGTGACCAAGCGCCATAATTTATCTCGGGGTCGGTGTGGGGAAGATTGCCACGGCCTGAAACCAGCACTGCATTCACTGTCACTCCCCAGCGCCACAGCCCAGGCCTGGTTCTGATGAGCTTTGTGTACCGATCCTGGGCACGGACCTAGTTCTTTACTGTTTCTTGTAATGACCTATTGATTCCTGTTATATTTGGTCTGTGCCACTCCCCACATGCTCGAAGGAGCAGTCTGAACACGGTACAGTGCTATTTGATCTGTATTTGAAGCCAGTTTTGGTGGCTGGCTGTGTTCAGGTCCGTGCCTTAATACCCACCTGTGTGCATCACGGGGGCAGCTCATCCCAGAGAGGGCTCAGCGCTGCCCAGGGCTGTGCGAAGGGACTGACACTCAACATGTGTCTTGGCTGCAGGGGTCGACTGAATAAGGAACGCAGCACGCTTCTGTTCCCGCAGATTAGCGCTCTGAAAGGCAGCGGTAAGTACAAGTCCCTCAGATGGCTCAAGTGAGGTACCACCTGCCTTGCATGGGGTCGTGGCTGGGAACTCTCTTTATACAAGCTTTCCCTGGAGTTTCCCCAATGAAATGCTTCACACTAGGGCAGGCAACTGCTCATTTTATTTATTCACAAACAGTTGCTGTGGGAAAATGGGGCCCTCCCTTCCCTCAGCCAGGCCAGCAAAGCCCCTGTCCTGCTATCACATGATGCTCCCCTGCTGCCAGCCCTGTATCTGCTGCCCTCCCCATTTCTTGCTTGTCCCTGGGATACCAAGAGGCAGGAATACAACACTGCCATGGGCCACAGTCTGTGGGTGGCTCCCGTAGTCAGGCAGCAGAAGGAAATGGGGGCCAGCTCCCTCCCTCCCGAGTACTGTCAGCCCTGCTGAGATTCTGCTCCCAGCTAGCTGTGGCCTGGGGCAAAATGCTGGCTCTGAGCACCCCAAGCTCAGCTGAGCTAAGCAGTTTGAGCTCACCTGCAGTTCCTGGTGGCATGGCAAGGGGGACTCCCACTTGGGTGTGAGGAGCAGCGCTTGGAACCGCAGACACAGGAGGGAGCAGGGTTGGCAGCACAGAGATAGCCAGGCTCCCCGTTGGCATAGCCACGTTTCTGAGACCGTGTCCCAGGAGGAAGCACTGCTGGATTCCCAAAGCCCCCGTCAGATTAGCCAGCCCACATGTGGCAAGGAAACTTCTCCCTACACACTAGCCCGCCCAGTGCAGCTCCAGAGCAGGGTCATGTCCACACTAAAACACTCTGCTGCAGGCTCTAACTTGGCTAGCCGTGGCCCCGCTGCAGAAGAGTCCCTGATGTTTGAGCACAGGCCTGAACCGCAGAGAGGGAGTCGGGTGGGGAGGCGCCGGTGGCCCAAACGTACACTGAGGTCTCAAGGGAGGTGTCTGTGCCAGGAGCCTGCCCATTGTGCCAGGGCAGAGGATGCCCAGAGCACAAGTTCTGGGAAGCGAGGCCAACCTGCTCTGGCCACTCACTCCCCTACAGCCTGGTCTCTCCTGGGACGGCTGCTCGGCTCAGCACAGTGATGGCCTGGAAAACCCCAAAGGTCTGAGCCCGGGGCTGCTAGGAACAGCCTCTCTCTTCCTGGCCCCGCTCCTGCTGCCCTCGAGCTGCCCAGCTCCGGGTTCACCCAGCTCTCCAGCCCTCGGGTGCAGAGGAAGGCAATGCACAGCTGTGGTAGAGCCACTGCCCACGCCCAGGGCATTGGCTTGGGCTGAAGCAGCCAGGGCCCTGACTGCTAAAACCCGGGCCAGCACTGAAAAAGAGACGGCTGTTCCTGAAAGCCCAGCTGCCCTACAAGGCAGGTAGGGCCTGGCCCATGCAACCTGCCCTTACCCCAGTGAGTGTGGCTCCTTCACCGCATTGTGCTGTTTGCCTAGGCAACAGAGAGGCAATGGATAGCCGGCCGCCGCTGGCCATCAATGTGGATAGCCCTGGGCCAGCAGCCTACCCGCCGCCCAGCATGAGCTGCAGGGAGAGCCGAGCTCCAGCCTACACCTTTGGGAGGAAGACGCCCCCTAGAGGTACTCAGTGGGATGACCTGCTTTCAGTCCCTGACCAGACCTCTCCCTGGAGATGGGGGCTGCGGCTGTGCACACACAAGCTGCTGTTTGGAGCGGCCAGGCGCACAGCCACGTCTAACGCTGCCCTGCGGAAAGCAGCCTGTTAGCCCGTTTCCACAGGACGGGGCTTGGAAATGGCAGAGCTGTGAGGATCCCTCTGGTCACTGCCGGTTTCAGATTCAGACCAAACTCTCTTCCCACGGGACCTGGGGCAGCCACCATCCTGCGAGCCGCGAACAGGCTGAGGATCCCAGGGGAGCACTGCAGCACAAGGAGTGGTGCTGAGTGACATGAGATGCTCCCCTCCTTCCCCCATACTATGTGTAGCCCATGCTGCCCCACCTGCATTTCAGGGGCATCCTCTATTAGAGACCTAGTGTCCTGTGACCCAGACCCACTAAGAAACACTGGTCAGATGCAAGTCCATATCTAAGAAATGATTTATCATTTATTGATTGAGCTCCCCATCATGATAGACATGTAGGAGCTTGGGCTGCCCCAGGACTCCAGCATGCGGGGCCAAGGGCTACTGCCCTCATCGTCCCAGGGGTTTTGTCCTTTATTACCTCTCAAACTGTAAGCTAAGCTAGCTTCTGGGGGGAGCTGTGTCTTTGTTCTGGGTCTGTACAGCACCTCACGCATGGTGTCCTGGTCCGTGACTGGGCCTCCTTCTACACACACCCCTTCCCACCCCAGTACTGGTCGATTTTACCTTTTTGCTCCAGCGGCTGGGAGCATAGTGAACTGGACAGACGTGGCTCTTAGGGAATCTCTCCATCTTGGCAGATTTCAGTCAGCTCTCCCTAAGTCCTGCCAAGTGCTTGTACAGCTGGAGCAAAGGGCTCCTGGGCAAATGTCCTGGCTCCCTGGCCTTAGCCTTTGCTGTTTGTTTTCCCCAGAGGGGGGAGGCCGCAGATCCTGGCAGAAGTCCTGGTTCCAGAGCAAAAGCCCCTTTACCAGGAAGGCGGATTTTAACACGGAGAGTAATGTAGGTGATGCACATTTATTTCTATATGTTTGAACCTTTAAAAATTCCTCTACCCCTCCCAAAGGTCAGACAGGAACACAGGCGGTGGTATTCTCCCAAGCTCTGTCCTCAGACAGGCCCCCATGTATTTATGACATTAGAATGAGCCCCCATGGCATAGTCATGTTTCTCATTCATGTGGTGCAAAGAGCCTCCATTGTGGGAAAAAGCCTCCATTTCAGGATCCTACACCTTGGGTGCCATTCACAGCAGCGCAGACTGGGTGCAAAATGCCTGCCATGGGGATCTGGTAGCATTTTACGTCCACTCTGCAGGCGTTTGACACTGGTGCAAATGACGGCCCAAGGTGCAAGACAGGGATGGGCCTGGAGACTCCAGGGGAGCCTGTGGCCAGACAGGATGAGGCAGGCACAGCTGCATGGGCAGCACAGGGAGCAGCTGGCAAACAGACAGCGTAGTCAGAGCTCTTTAAATGCTGTCAGTGACCCTGACAGCGGAATTGGAGCGACCTGGGTCTCAGCTCAAGAGTACCAGCTCAGCTTTGGAGTCTCTCCAGGCTGTTCCTTGTCTCTAATGATCACCATGGCCATAAGTTAGCCATCCCTGACCTAGCCCTTTCAGGTAACTGGGAGGTCCCTGCGTCTCCCAACCCTCTTTCCCCGCAGACCCATGGTGCCCCAGTCTCCCTGAGGCTCCTGCAGCAGGAACTGCCCTGCCTAGTAACATCTGTTGCTTTCCTTAGCTCTGTGCTTTGATAAGATTAATTCTGTTCTGGTAGTGGCCGTCTCCATTCCACTACACGCAGCCCTCAACCTTGGGCCCCCGGCAGGCGAACAGACCAGGGTACCCGAGCTACAGCATTGGGAAGAAGGGGAAATTCAGCCTGGTCAGCAAAGGTGAGTGCTCTGCTCAGGGCAGCTGCTCAAGGCGCAAACCCATGGACGTGGAAAAATGACAAAACAGTAGATGGTGCAAAAACACCTAGTTATGGTTCTGCTATTCACGCCAGCTCCTCCCCCCAAGTTCCTTTGCCCAGGAAGGTGGTTTCCTCTTATCTCTGCCCATCTTCCCCAGCACAGCTCTTTGGGATGCTGCCAGAGCTGTATGCCCTTCTCTGGGCAGCTAATGGCCCCACTTCACTGCTCTGGGGTGGCCCTCTCTTCTGGCTCAGTGCTCAGGGCAGCTCACTGCATTAGCAGTGCTCTTTGCTCAAAATGCAGCAGTTTGTTGAAAAGTCACAATGTAAGAGCTGTATTCAGGAGCTCCATTCTTAGTGCCTCATTCTGTGCTGTTCACATGACAGCAAAGCAGACCCCAGCACCTCCATCGCTTCAACATGACTCCAGGCTGTTTGCTTCAGGCCTGAGATTGGTGTCACACTTCCCCCCTTCTTCTTCCAGATGCTCTAATTGACCCAGCACCCAATAAATATGACACAGCCCCAGCGTATTTCCAAGTGTGTCAGACCTCACCTTCTTACTCCATAAGTAAACGGCCTCAGGGGACTCATCGATGGGCCAGAACAGGTAAAGAAACATCAGTTAAATCTATTGCTCTCTGGCTGCATTCACCACCCTTCACCGTGCAATCTGAGTGGCAGTTAGCTACACAGCAACTAACGTCCCTCACAAGCCCTGCATTATTGCAAATGGTCTCCCCTCCTCCTTACTATGTTCCCCTTTCTCTTCCCCCCTGAGATTTTTCTGGGGAAGGGATGGAGCAGAAAGATGCCATCTTTGGAAAACATGGGAGTGGTTGTGTCAGGCTGGACCCAAATAATTTCACACTGATTGGTGACAGTGAAATGGCAGCAGCAGACAAAACCTGATCTTGCAGAAGTTACAACCTCTTTATAAAGATAAAGCACCCCAATGAAACAAGCATCTTTAGCTTAGTGTACACTTCAGAGCTTTGCCAATAGAGCTGTAAATTGTATTGGCAAAAGCACTTTGATACTTGCACAACTGCACTGCACGAGGGCTTTTACCAGTACACAAACATCAAAACAAACCAAACACTCACTCCCCCAGCCACCCTTTCTCTAGTAGCTAAACTGAAGCGTCCATCTGGCCTCGGCTGGCTTTAGAGCCAGAACATTCATGTTCACAAGATCGTCTCTCTCTGGTTTACTTTCCCCTTCTACACTGGAGAGGTGGGCACACAGGTGCTAGGTAACAGCTAGAAAGGATTTTGAACCCAAAGGCAGGGCAGTTGACTACTGTTCCTGTTTAGATCATGCACAGCACAGCAGCATGGCATGCACACACTACTGTAAACCCTTTCAAAGGCAGATCACACGACTTTCACAGTGCACCGAAAGGAGGATGTTCCAGCTCAGGGATTGCACAGCAAAGGGTGCATTGTCATCAGTTACAAGTTATGTAGCCTTGTTCAGACAGTATAATGGCCTTGACAGTAGATGGCACAATGGGAGGAGGAAGCCACGACAAAGGCCACGTGCAGAATAGTTCTTACACAGGGACTAAATATTTTTAGTAACAAATCCTGTGCTGGTGGAACAGCCCGTGAGACTGGTCCTTTGTAAAGTTACTGGTGCACTGGGCCCAAGTCACTGAACATGTGGCAGCTACAGAAGAGTTTTTACAAGAACCGCTGTTCCTGCCATTGGTGTATGGGAGGATTGTTGTCATGTGCAATTACCCACTTAAGGCTACAACTGCCATTTTAAAGCTAGCTGAAAATCTAGCCCTTCAACCATTGCCCTTGAGTTAGCATTCCTTTATGGGGGAGGAGAGGTTTCATTATTCTTGGGCCAGCCTCTCCTAGCTGGAACATTTAAATGAAAACTTCCATGTGCTGTATAAATCTAAACAAGCCTGACAGCATGTGGTTGATGCTACTGCTGTAGGTGAAATCCTTAAATTCAGGCATTTTACATGGATGCAAGTATAGCACAAAGATCCTGTTTTCACAGAGTAAGGACAGCCCCTGCAGGTAGGACCCTAACATCTATCCTCCCTGAAATGTTAAGCAGAGACTCAGAAGCAGCCTTTTGGTACTAAGAGAAGGGCAGATAGTCCACCCATTTCAAACTTACTGGCTGCGGGGTTTTCTTTTCAGAGAATACACCAGGACCTGGAACATATGATGTTGAGAAGGGATATGTAGCTCGTTTACCCTGCTCCCCCAGTGTCATCATCCAGGGCATCAGGAGACCCAAGAGACATGAAACTGGGCCCTTCACAACTCTCTGAACAGGAGCTACAAAGACCAAATAGCTTTGCTCCATTTTCACCTGCTTGATAGCAGTCCATGTAGTGTGTTCCTCTAAAGATGCTCACAAAGTAAACAGAGTAAGATTCGTTATGCCCTACACATGATTACCACTCACTCCCCCAGTCATTCTGACCTGAAATTGCCTCTGAATTAACATGTTGACATACAAGCCCAGTTCACAGATAAAGTCAGGAGCCACACTGCAATGGGTAAATTCTGCTGTCAGAAATCAAGGGTGCAATCATTCATCAGATATGCGTTTACTAGCAATAAATGCTTGAAAATTCAAGCTTTGAACTGGCCTAAGTGCCTATTACACAAAGACAGAGGGTGCCTGCCTTCACAGCATTCATTTACATTATTAAAACTGGTTTGGTTAAGTATATTTAACATGGGTGGGTGTCCAGGAGTAACTGTCCATTTAAGATGCCAGATTCCTCAAGGCGCATGCTGTGTCCTGTCTCATCACTAGCACAGGCAAAAGCTTTGCAATGTACACGTTTGTTCAAGGGCTAGCAGTAGCTCTGTGTGCCTGCAGGCTTCACTGCATTTCGAATTAGAATGACAGTTCAATAGCCTACCCTTGCGAAGACACTAATGTGATTTATGCCTGTCTAGCTGCTAGGTATGCTTGGTACATGAGCACAGGTTAGGATTTGAATGGACTTACTATTCTGAATAAACCACTTGCTGGTGCCATGCAAATATGACTAAGTAACTTCTGACAAGTGGCACATCTAGTGATGGCAGGTTTTAAGAGGGTCAGAAGTTAAGCAAAGCCAGTTGCAGCACAGTGGCACTTTATGTTCACACTGCGAGGTCCAGTCTCCATCTCCACTTTTGACTTTTGTACCATTTCTGTAGCTCAGTGTCACACTGCTGCAAACAAATTTTCACATTCCAAATGCAGGGGGTGTCTCAAGGGCAAGTAGATTTTAGTTCAGAATGGACCAGAAACAAAATCCTGTAATCTTGCTACAGCTGCATGTGAGACTGACCGGAACCAGCCATGTGTTTAGATTCCAGCATTTTGCACGTTCAGACAACCTGGAACCTGTATGTAAACTACCAGACCATTCTCAGACAACCGCAGGTTTTATTGAGGTTTCATAATTGTTACAAAAAGTCTTAATCAGCTTTCACAGCGAGTTCTTCTTGGCTGCAGTCTTAGCTCTGTTGAAAAATACAAGCCTTCAATTAGTAAAAAGATTTGTTCAGTCAATGCTAGTCAATTTCAACTGAAATTTTAGACTTACAGCTGGGCATTCCATTGTGCCACTGTTGATGTCATCAATGACATCATGAGGATGTCTGCCATCAATATTGCAGCCAACAGACTGAGCAGTTCCTAGAATCTCCTTAATGGTTCCTGTAAACAGAAAGGCTGCATCTTAACCTCCCCACAACACAGTGGCAGACCAAGTGAGACTGGTTTTCAGAGTTCATTTTATCAGGAAAAAAAAGTGTCCATGCTGGGTATTTCAGTAGCAGCCGTCAGTGACTTGTGACAGTTCATTAATTCCTGTGCATCTCTCCCTTCTGATCGAAGTCTGTTAAATACTGAATTATCTGATGAATGACTGCAAGGAGACTTGATGTGTGATATAGGAGACTCTTCTCCTGGGGTCCAGTCCTAGCTAATCCCTATGCCAGTAGTTTTAATGTTTTTTCGTTTGCAGACCTCTAAAAAAACATTTCAAATGGAGGCACAGACTCCTTTGGAAATCAGACAATCTGTGGACCCCCAGAGATCCATAGACCACAGATTGAAAACTACTGCCCTGTGCCATTTTTCTACCTACCCAAGCCATCTATCCCCAGAGATCTGCAAGATGGATTAGCAGGATTCACAGCTGAGAGCATGATGAATATGTACTGGAGCAAGTGCAGAGCATGACCACACCCCAGGAGACAAGCTATAAAGGTCAGTGATGTTTCAAAACAGGCTGGAAGGACATTCCCAAGTTCTTAGCACACCCCTTCATTGGTGAAATCTCTCTCAGATAGACAGGACTGTTACTTAATGGGTCTGATCAACTTAAGACTAAGGTATCTTGATGCCCAGGTACCTGTCAGCACAACTAGTAGTCCCCTTTGGGAACAAAGGGCTGAACTGTGACAGGGTCAGGAGTATGGGGGAAACAAGAGAAGTCCTGCCATGTTCTGCCTCTGTCACTGACTATGTGCTCATGAAACCACCTTGTCACACCAGGAAATATCCTAACAGGAAACCTACAGCAGAGACCGAAGTTTCTGGTATGCAGCCCAGAGCTACACTGTAGACCAGCTAATGGACGAGTAGATAAGGTGGGTGAGGGGCTCTGGAGCCCTTCTGAGTTCAGAAGGAGAGCTGGTTCAGGCACTCAGGACCAGCCACATTAGTAATCCCCTAGTAGCACACTGTTCTTACCAGAGAGCTCCCGGGCCAAGGACCTGTGCCTCATCTGCCGTGCGATGTTTACTATCTCATCAAAGCTGACACTGCCACTGTGTTTAACTGTGAACAAAATCAGAACACTAATGAGTCCTCTCAAGACCATTACCTGAATCAATTGAACACACAGACCTGGGAGTGGAGAGGCTAGGAGGCAGTACTGCAGTACACTCATTCCTTACAATAAGGCAGGGGTCTCAAACTCGCGGCCCGCGGGCCAACTGCGGCCCGCGGGCTTGTGTCATGCGGCCCGCAGTCCGAATCCGGCTGCAGGCTTGTGCTGGCATTTTTTTTTGAGCGGAGCTCCGGGAAGCTGTGGCCGTCTTAAAAAGGAAATGGCTGCCGAATGTGGGCCCCACAGAGAGATTGACGGCGGAGAGTGGAGTCTGAGAGCCTCTCTGTCTGCTCTACTGTGCTGCTTTAAAAAGGAAACGGCCGCCGAATGTGGGCCCCACAGAGAGATTTGACTGCGGACAGTGGAGCCTGCAAGTCCCTGTGAGAGCCTCTCTCTCCAACTGTGCCGCCGAATTTTACCCTGCGTGGAGATTTTTTCGGCGGAGAGTAGAGCATGAAAGGTACAGTAGAGTAGTGTGTGTCATGTGCGGCCCCCTGAACTCCACTCAATGTAAATGCGGCCCGCCACAGCAATTGAGTTTGAGATCCCTGCAATAAGGCCTTCCCTTGATTGATCTGGTGTCCCCAGACTTTGGCACAGAGTCATCCATAGAGAGAATAACTCTGTTTCCTAAGCTGGTGTTTTCTATCAGCTCACAACTGGATTGTACCAACCACCTCATACTAGACAGGCACAGTGGCAGGTGGCTGTTTTATTGAAGTTTTAAACAAGACAAAGTACAATGATCGCAGGGGCAGAAAGTTAAGTGACAGCCAGCTAGCTCTGAGCTGGATGCACTTCACACCAGTGACAGATAGAAGTTAGCAAAGATGGAAGCTTACTGTTCTTCTGCTTCTTCCTGTCACGAGGAGGTTCCTTGAGGGCTTTGATGATCAGGGCAGAGGCAGAAGGGACAACCTCGATCTACGTGAGGAAAAGACACTTACTTTATTTAAATAAAGTGGTCAGAAAGCAAATCTAAAATCCTTGACAGAAAAATCAGTCTCACCACAGAGCTAAACAAACATCCTCTGACTCACATGCACACAGAACTGAAATTAACCTAAGTTCGTTGTATTTACTAGGAAATAGTTATGATAATTAAGGTCATTTGTGCATCCTGGACATGCTAGTTACTATTCTTCTCTATGGAAAGAGACATGATTCAATGTTCCCAGTTTTTCGGCACAGAGCTCTTCACATCAAACAGAACAGCCCTGCTTCCTAAACTGGGGATTCCTCTCAGCTCACCACTGGAATACACCAGTCACTTCAGTACAAGACAGGCATAGTGGCGGGTGGCTACAAGTATAGCTAAGACCAGCTGATATATTATTGTTTGGTCTAAAAACTTGCTCTCCATCCCCACCGCCAGTATCTATCAGTCAAAGGTTACACCTGAAATAGTCTCTGACTCAATAGCATGTTGTCATGGTTCCAAGACCAATATACCATCCTTTGCAGACATATGAATCCATTTGCTCCTCTCCATTCTGTTGTCATTAACCTTGCCATTCAATTTGATGCCTGCTCTTGATTCAGAGCACAGTAGAACACACAGCATTTTCAGCATGGACAGTCCTGAATTACACGATGAAATGCAGCTGCCTTTGGGTGATAGACCAGAGGAAGTTCTGGCCTCGGATACCAAGGCAAACCCCAGCACTCTAAGAATGGCAGGGGTTCTTTAGAGCCTACAAAGATCAGGAAGGACTTTGTTTTTGAGGTCTCGTCCAGAAGACCCCCACACAGAAACTGCATGGAACTCATTTTATCTACCTCGGAAGGATGAAGGGCTGAGTCGACCCTGCCAGGATTGACACTTGTGGTTCCAGCAAATCCAGGTGTTTCAAACCTGATGCTTCTACCACCAAGCCATCCCTTCTGGCGTTTAGTACCTGAGCTTGCCTGTTCTGGATAGTGAGTTTCACTGTGATCCTTAGCCCCTTCCAGTCACCTGTTGCCTTGGCGATGTCATCACCAACCTTTTTTGGAGACTGAAGACAAAAAACAAGCATTTAACAGATTGACTTCTCTTCAGAAAGTTTTTCCTAAACACACATTTGTCATGCCTAGAACCTGGAGTTAATGTCATTACTATATTTGAAAGATTGCTAAATTCACTGGATTTGCTCACATCCAGATCTTTCTGTGTATCCCTCCCAATCTCATGCGGAGAGAAATGCCTCAGCAGAGTGATCCACAAATCCAGATGCAGTAGCAGCAGGGACAGGTGGACACACATTGGAGGGCTTTGGAGTTTTTCCTCTGTGCTGACTTGCCATCTGCTCCATTCCACGCCCACTCTCAGGGTTTCCCCCATCCATGCTTATCTCACTCCTTCAATGGTTTTTCTATTTTGCTACTCTCCCCCCACACCCCAAAACTAAACCTCCCAGTACCCGGCTCCTCTCACACTCAGGGAGAAAAGCTCAGCACTAACCCGTTCACCCCACACACAGCTCTCTGCTTATGCATTTTATCTCTCCCCCCATGCTATAAGTCATAAGCACACGGTGGCAGGGGACGGCTATCTTTCCAGACCGCCTAGCACAACAGCCCCACCACAGAAAAACACTAGACGCCATTCCTTGGCGGTTTGCTGTGACTGGTGGTTGGGCAGAGAGGGATCTTGCATCTCCCACAACCCCCCGCACTGTCTAAGAGCCAGCTCCTGCGGTGCAGGACCGTTTCCCCGCCCTTCACGGGGATGCCCAGCTGGGCACGGCGCTTGCACCGCCGCCAGCTCAGCCAGCGGGCCCCCGGCCTTGGCATTCCCGCGCTGGGCCGAAATCCCCGCCCAGGGCCGTCCCGCGGGGCTGCTCCGGGCCCCGGCTCCGAGCTCCGCAGTGCGACAGGCAGGGAGCCCCCGCGGCCAGGCCCCGCTCACTCACCAGTCCCAGCGGGCCGATCTTGGGAGCCAGGGCGGACGTGGCGCCCACTTCGCCGCCGGTGCATCGCAGGAACACTGCGGGAGAGCGCGGGCGGGGTCAGCGAACGCCCGCACCGGCCGCGCGTGTCCCCCCACGGGGCAGGGCCCGCCCCCCCCGGACAGCGGCCACGTGGCGCCCCCACCGCTCCCGGCCAGGGCCGAGCCCCTGGGACAGCCCGCGCCGAGCCCCAGCGCACGGTGGTGGGGGGGGTCCGCGCCCGCGCCCGCACTCGCCCCTCCCCCCCCGGCCCTTCCGTGAGCCGCCCCCACATACCGACTTTGATCTCGTTGGGGTCGAACTTGGGCGGCATGGCGGCGGGCCCGAGCCGGATGGAGCCGGATCAGGGGCGCGAGACAGACGCAGCTTCTCCCTCAGATCCGGCCTAGGGCAGCGCCGCGCGGGTAAGAGACCAGACCCGCCCCGATGGCGCGAGATATAGCCGCCGAGATCTCGCGAGACACATGCAAGCCCCACCCTGGCTACCATCTTAGGTGTGGGCAAGGGACCTGGGGGCGGCCCGACCGCCATGTTGTATGTGGGCAAGGTCCCCGAGAGGCCGGCTGGCCGCCATGTCAGGTGTGGTCAAGTTCCCGGGGGAAGGGCTTTCCCGCCATTTTAGGTATTGGCAAGACTCCCTACGAGGGAGGGGGGGCTAAGCGGGGATCTGGGGCTCTCTCCACCCCTCGTTGCAGGCCCTGGGTCCCCGTCCGGGTCCCCGCGGAGAATGGGTGGGTCGCACAGTGAGCGGGGATCGCACGGCGCTCGCTGTGGGAGCGCGACCCAACGGCTATGGAGGTCGGAGAGTGGGACGCTCTGGCCTCCCCTGTGACTCGTCTCTGTGGTGGGGCGGTCACGTGACACACCCCAGCCCAGCCGAGGGGGCGGGGCGGGAGGAACCCGGAAGTGTCCGGCCCCGGCGAGCGGTGAGTAGGGCGCGAGGCCGGGGTCCCCGCCGGGCGGGGGAGGGGCTTTCCGGGGAGCTCCCTCCGCCCCGGCGGTGCTGCCCGGCGGGGACCGGGGCCGGGGCCGGGGGGTTCCCGCTGCCCGGGCAGGCCCGTGACAAGCCCGGCCCGGCCCCGCTGAGCCGCCTGGGCGGCGGGCCCGGGGCTTTGGCGTCGCTCCTCCGTTCGGCGCGGCCCCTTCCCGCCCCGCCCCGGGACCGCTCGGCCTGGTCGGCCGCGACAGGCGCCGCGCTGTGCGGGACCCGCTGGCCGGGGCGTTCAGGCGCGACTCCCAGCTAGGAGGGGCCGGGGCTCGGGCCGGGCCAAGGCCGCGGCTCCGGTGAGGGCGGCTGAGCCGGGGCACCGTGCCCAGGGGCGCTGGGCCCTGCCTCGGGCCGGGCGGTTTGCTGAGGCTGCTGCGGGTTAGTGGGGCAGCTCTGTGGGCGGTGCCGCCCTGGTCCCTCCCGCCTGTTGTCTGTGGGACCTTGGCTGAGCCTGCCGTGTGGGTACAGGGTCGGGGGTGCTGGACACAGCCACACCACAGGCCGTCAGCCCGCTGGAGCCTTCAGCTCTGCTGCCCCTCCTCTGCACTTGGCTCGTGGAGCGACCCATAGCTGGCCGCGCACCAGCGGGGAACGAGAACAGCCAGACTGGGTCCGACCAAGGGCCCGTCTAGCCCAGTATCCTGTCCTCCAGCAGTGCCAGATGCTTCAGAGGGAATGAACAGAACAGGCAATAATAAAGTGATCTGTCCCTTGTTGTCCTAGGGATACTCGGAGCATGGTTTTGCATCCCTGACCATCCTGGCCAATAGCCATTGATGAACTCATCCTCCGTGCACTTATTTTTTAACCCTGTGATAGTTTTGGCTTTCACAACATCCCTTGGCAACAAGTTCCACAGGTTGACTGTGCATTGTGTGAAGAAATACTTCCTTTTCTTTGTTTTAAACTTGCTGCCTATTAATGTCATTTGGTAACTTCTAGTTCTTGTATTATGTGAAGGAGTAAATAACATTTCCACATTCATTTTCTCTACATCAGTCATGATTTTCTAGATCTCTGTCATATCCTCCCTTAGTTGTCTCTTTTCCCAGCTGAAAAATCTTAGTCTTTTTAATCTTTCCCCATACAGAAGCTGTTCCATACCCCTACCAATTTTTGTTGCCCTTTGTACCTTTTCCAATTCTAATGTATCTTTTTTTCTGAGATGGCATGACCAGATCTGCACACAGTATTAAAGATGTGGGCATACCATGGATTTATATAGAGGCATATATTTTCTGTTTTATTATCTATCCCTTCCTAATTGTTCCTAACATTCTGTTAGCGTTTTTACTGCTACTGCATATTGAGCAGATGTTTTCAGAGCAGATGTCCACAATGACTTCAAGATCTCTTTCTTGAGTAGTAACAGCTAATTTAGACCCCATTATTTTTTATGTATAGTTGGGGTTATGTTTTCCAATGTGCATAACTTTGCATTTATCAATGTTGAAGTTCATCTGCCATTTTGTTGCCCAGTCACCCAGGTTTATGAGATCCTTTTGTAACTCTTCACAGTCAACTTTGGACTTAACGATCTTGATTTTTTTGGAGTTTAGTTAACTATCTTGTAATCTGCAAATTTTGTCACTTCCCTGTTTACTCCTTTTCCAGTTCATTTCTGAATATGTTGAACAGCACTGGTCTCAGTACAAAACCCTGGGGAATCCCATTATTTACCTCTCTCTGTTTTAAAAACTGATCATTTACTCTTACCCTTTGTTTCCTATCTTTTATCCAGTTACTGATCCATGAGAGGTCCTTCCCTCTCATCCAATGACTACTTACTTTGCTTAAGAACTTTTGGTAAGGGACCTTGTCAAAGGCTTTCTCAAAGTCCAAGTACACGATATCCACTGGATCACCCTTGTCCACATGTTTGTTGACCCCCTCAAAGAATTCTAATAGATTAGTGAGGCATGATTTCTCTTTACAAAAGCCATGATGACTCTTCCCTAACAAATCATATTTATCTGTGTCTGATAATTCTGTTCTTTCCTACAGTTTCAAACAATATTCCTGGTACTGAAGTTAGGCTTACCAGTATGTAATTGCCAGGATCACCTCTGGAGCCTTTTTTAAAAATTGGCATCACATTAGCTATCCTCTAGCCATCTGGCACAGAAGCTGATTTTAATGATAGGTTACATACACGGTTAGTGGTCCTCATGTGTGACTTGAGTGTTCCACCGATCCAGCTAGCTGGCTCCCAGTCTTCCCACCCTCTGTTTCCTTCACTGGCTCAGTTCCATTTTCCTCTCCATCCCCTGGCTCTTAGTTCCAGTCCCTTGCCCATCTAGTTCCAGCCTCCCTTCTCCACCCAAGCTCCAAGCCACCTTGCCCAACCAGTCTCCCTGCCCAACCAGTCCTAGCCTCCCTACCCTTCCTGACTTTCAGTCTAGCTCCTTGCCCAGCAGTTATAATCTCCCCTAACTTCTAGTCACATTGTATCTTCCCCACCCAGTCCCAGTCTCACCAGACTCCTTGCCTCAGTCTAGTCTTTTTCCCACCCCTGCAGTCCAACTCTTGTCCCCTCTGTATTTGGATTAGGCAGCTGTCTCCTCCCCGCAGCCTGGGTGGTCTCCAAGTACACAGAAGAGACAGGCCCCCTGCTCTCAGTTCCAATGACCTCTTCCACCCCAGCCTGGAGCAGTAATTACAGGTAAAGTCCAGCTTTGCCCCTTAGTTGGCACATGCTCAGTCACGCTGTGGGGATGGCCCAAGCACAGTCTGGTCACAGGTAGAAGCTGCGAGAGGATGGAGCATGCTTAGTCTATGTGAACTGTGATTTTTTTTTCCCAAAGGCTTTTAACTCCACCGCATTTGAGTGGATTTTCACAGGGAGGCAAAAAGCCTTTGTGTCAGGAATGTACCATCTCCCTGCTGAATGTCACCTGCTCCAAAGCATGAGAGTGCTAGTGCATGTCAAAAGATCACCATCTTTTTTTTTTTTTTTAATTGCAAAAGGACTTATTTTTCCCTATCCTTGTGATCAGAAATGTCTAAACCATTTTGTCTGAAATTTTCCAAAATAATTCAGTCTGAGACAGATACCTGGCATAGAGAACTTTACCCGAAATGGTTAAAATCTGGCAAAGTTATAAGCAATTGAAAATAAGGTCTTATAATGGGATGTATCAGGCATCCTTAATAAGCCCCACCTATAATAATGATGAGATCGCTTTCATACACACAAGTACACAGCACCTCTGGAAAATGATATCCATGTAATAAATTCTGTTTATCATGCATCTACTGGATGACCTCCTGAACTTCCAAGCAGTTGCCATTTAAAGAACCCGACCTGCCAAGCAACCCTTTGAAACGTCTCTTTCCCAATTGCTCATCCTGTCCTTCACAGCAGTCTTTGGTCTTGGAGCAGTGACATATTTAAGGGCTTGTATCTCACAAGTGATTGTGGATAGAAACATGGTTTACACCATTGGAAAGGAGAGTCTTCACTTTCCACTGCGATGCCCAGCACCCAGTTCTAGCCCTGGAAGGACGTGAGATATGAGACCTTCCACTTCCCTCATTGTTATGTCAGAAAACTATTTTAATTTTTATAGGGCTTTAAAATGTATTATGTAGAACTGACCTCGCCCACTGGAGCCCTGCATGTTTGGGCTCATGTTATCTAGGACAGCCTGCTTTTGCGGGTGAAAGGCCCTGAAAATTGTATAAGTTTGGACTTCTAAAATCTTGACAACTTCTGCAAATGTTTTTATATACAAATATACAGAAGTAGGATGGGTGAGCGTAAGGAAACCTTTCCTGACTCACTTGTGCCTTTGCTGCTTGTGAGTTATGCAGCTACCAACCATCAGCCAATAAAACCTATATAATGGACCAATACGTACGTGAGTGAGTGAATTTCCACATATGGTATATGTTATAAAGCACTAGGGACCATTCAAACAGCCAGATCTAGATTGAATACTCCTAATTCTCTTATTCTGCACTTGGTACTAGCTGCTCTTAGTCGCACTGTGGCTGCTGGATTGTTCCATTTTAACGTTATACCAAGGGCATGAAAGCTGCCGTATTTTTCATAAATGTAATTTCATTATTTTGTTCTTCTTTTACATTTTAAATGTTAATAATGTCTGGTTCTGTGATGCTCCCTCTGGTGGGACTGCATCTGCTATGTGCATGTATATCAGTAATACATAGTCCCGATCATAGGTCCTCTGAGAAAGAACCATTCAGTTACACTTTGCAGTCCTGCTTCCCAGAGCTCTTTGAGGTATTTGGTACATTATCTCCAAACAGGGGTAACCCTCAATGCACATTAGTTCACTCAGGCCTCATTTCTGAAGTCAGGAATGGTCTTGGTGTGTTAACAGCGCACTCACCTTATTGCTATCGTTACTGCAGGACTACGGTATTGCTTGTATGGTTAGTGGTTAATTCAAGAATGGCCAAATGTGGCCCACAGAGTCTGGTGTGTGAAAAGGCCACCCTAGTGTTTAATATGGCGTGCAGTGCTCCAGCTTGAGCTGAGAGGCTTGTTTTCAGGGCACCACTATTTGGAATTTGTCTTCTCTGCAGACCATGCCACTGTATATGACTCAGGGTGGCAATCAGCTCTGGTTTTATGGGCAAAGTTTAGGTGCATTTGGGTTAATGTTGGTCTGCATTATCTGTTATTAAACCATTTGAAATGTCAGTGATTAGATCTTGAAAAGTCTGCCAAGGGAAAATGGGCTTTAAACGGTTAGATGTTTTAAGCGAAAGTATTAGGGTGATTAAAATTGGAGAATTATCCAACTTCGATTCTGTATTTCTGTCGAAAAAGCAAGTGCCTGAAAAGTGTTACATTACCACAGGGCGAAGTTGAGATTTAAAAGTGTAAGATTGTCTACTGTAATGGCAGGCACAGGCTGTGTGCATAAGTGCCTGACTGGGCACTCCAATCCTTGTTCCCACAACGGGGCTGTGGAGGGTTGGCTGCATGCATCTGGCAGAATCAGGCCTGAACAAGGACAAACACTGAAAGGATGATTTTTTTTTCTCTTCTTTTTACTTAGAGTGCAACGCCTTAACCCGGGCTCCCTGTCAGCATCTGCCTCTTTTGCCTTTGTTTCCACTCATCGCTTTCTGCCACTGAGACGGATCTGTGGTGAAAAGCAAAAGATGCTGCTGTTCTTCCGTAAAAGGAAACCCAGTGATGAAGCCCGGAAGCGCCTTGAATACCAAATGTGCCTGGTGAGCTTTGGGGTTGTGCTTTTCTCTTTTCTGTGTCCCTCTTTTGGATAAGGAAGCTAAACTGAACTCCCAGCCACTTGTGGTAACTACAAATCCTAAAACACTTTCATTACTAGATGCTACTGACTGCAAATAGTAACAAATCAGAGTCCAGGTATTTACCTGCCCTGTGATTTAGCCAGGACAGCTGGGGGGCAGATCCTTAGGTGGTGTAAGTTGTTATAGCTACACTGAAGTGAATAAAACTACAGTGCTTTATATCAGGTGAGGATCTGTCCCCTGGTGTATATTCTACTTCTTTAAAACAGTTCCCAGGTAGTTTTGTCGCCACTTCTCCTAAAAGTAGATATGGGTGTTGTAGGCACAAGATGGCTGTCGTGTTCTGCGCTGAAGGCGGCCACATTTTGGTAGCAGGAGACTGATTCCTATTTAAGCAGACAGCAAAGTGCTTCAGGATGAAAGGCCTCATGCACTGAATGAAAATATAGAAGTGGCTGGTATAAATGAGCAGAAATGAGTGGTTTTAGACTTTTTTTCCTATTCATAATTTTAATAGTTTAGAGACACTATCTAGCCACAAAAGATCAAATGTTGCTTTGGATGCCTGCATCAAATGTGTGTATTTTAAACCAGTATGTTGCATAAGCTCTGCCTCTCTAAACACTTCCTGCCCTCTTGCTCTGCACTAAAATCTTCGTTTAAAGCTTAATTTGATCCCTGTATTTTCTGACATGAATCTGTATGACATCAGTTTTACAAGCCGGGTAAATAACAGTAATTACATCTAATTGTCTGTTGAAAACAGGAATGAATAAATGTATTAATGATGCTACTCCATGAAGTCACAGTGGAAAGGATTATACCCCCAAAATGTAATTTACCGTAGAAGCTGTGGAGGACTGGAAGAACTCTTCTTCCCACTGGTCATTGTCTGTTATGAAGAATTGCTCAGAGGAGTGAATACCAATTCCACATTCTGCAGCTAGTTAGCCCTGTAGCAGGAGTGGAAAGCAGCAGCAATTACTTTTGTTCCCATAGAAAGCAGATCTGATTCTGAATGCACAAAGGGAGTAAATCTGTTGGCTGAGAGGTGCCATTTTTACATTAGTCCCTTTATGGCGTAGCAGAGCCTCTCTCTCATTAGTGGCGATCTCTCTCTCCCCCCAGTTCTAGAGAACTGGTAATTATGTACACTAAAACACTTTCATATGCTGTCTGTTAAAAACTTCTCGCACAAGTAAGTGACATCTCTGCAGAAATTCACTTTGCCACACGTTTGTATTGTTAGAATTTATTTTCTTGGTTGCATGAGCCGGGCTGCAGGTATAGCTATAGAATACACTTTTTAGCTCATACTTTGCCTTGATTGTGGTGACCATAGCAAAAAGCTGTGATTAAATTTCTAAACAGGTCAGCAGGATACTTTAGCCAATGTGCAGCAAGAGGTAATTTATCTGTCTCAGCATTCGAAAGCTGCAGTACATATTTCTCTCTCTCCCTCTCTCTAGGCAAAAGAAGCTGGTGCTGATGACATTCTTGATATATCTAAATGCGAACTCCCCGAGGTATGTTCTCTATGTGATTTGCAGAATCAGGTGACCAGTCCAACTGTCTCATTTCCTTCCCAGAACTGAACTCCGGACTCAGTATAACAGAGGTTCAGCTCTGTCACTAGACTCATCAAACTTATCCATGCCATCCCTTTATCTGTGCAGAATTGGTTCCTCTTTCTGCAGTCTAGTTCATCTCTTGAAATGTGAGGTGTCTGCCCCTTTCATTTAGCAAGATAGGAAGGGCAGGGTGATCAAGACCCCCTGACACCTTGTTGTGACTCCCCAAGTTAAGAATCTATGGCCTAAATTGTCAGGAAATTTATCAGTGGAAGGTTATAGGTTGCTTTTCTTAACTTCATCCCTTTGTGCTAGACCTAGGAATCTTGCCATCTGCACTTATTTTCCTGTTTAGGTAAAAATCCATGGTTCCAATACAACTAAGCTACTACTTTAAGAAGAGGGAAAAACCCTAACTGCAGAGCAAGGCCCCTCTCCTAACTTTGTCTCCTTCTAGGCTGCCACACAAACTTGGAACAATCCAGATGTTGAAAAGCGAGGACAGTACTAGTGAGTGATGGATTGCCATGCCCTTTAGAGAGAGACATCTTCACATGCTGGCCCCCTGATGGTCTGCGAGGTGCAAATCTTCATGTGAAAAAGACAGGTCAAAGCATCAATGGTTCCATTCCCCTCAGTGCTATACTGCACGAATGTTCCATGGTGCTTGGAGTTGGCTGGAAGTATGTGCTGGTCTCAGTTTTCTGACTGTCCTCTGTGTACAGTTGCCAATGTATGTAAAGGCGTCTATCCTCTCCCATTACCCTTTCAGCCAGAGTATGTACCTGAGGTTACAAAGACCTGCCGGGATGCCAATCTGTAGTGACCCATTTAGAATGTGCGTGGGCTTCTGAGGGATGTGCACACTGACTGCTAAGCCATCCAAGTCCTGGACAGCTGCCCAGACCTATCAGCAAATTATGTTAGCCTGAAGTCCCTGTCGTGCTGCCCGGAGCCACTGTAGATTGATGTTCACAGCAGTGCAGTGAAGTGCTGGACCTGGCACTCAGCTATTGACTAATGACAGAGGCTAGTGATCTTAGGTATCAGTTGGGTTTTTTAATGAAAGCTGGTTGTTCACTCCTATGGATGGATACTTTAGAAGTGCTTAGAAAGGTAATGGCACATTGCAATTAATCATTGTGATATATTGGCCTATTTTTGTGCTTGATTTTAGATTCCTTATGGGGCTTTTGCAACATGTAAAGTTTTGCAAAAAAAGGTAAGGAATGTCTAAACACTAAGAGTTATTACAGTGTGTGAAGTGCCTGTAGAGTGTATACGGATGTTTATATGATGCATCAGAGGAAAGCAAAATCTCTGTCCTTAATGCACTTGGCCAACTGTGCAATGTTGTACAGAGAGGGTGTTGTGACACTTTCTTGGTGCACTCAAGAGTCTGTCATTTTGCTACTCCCCTGCCTTCATGAGAAAGAGACTTGCTGGTGCTAAACTGGATGTCAGCTCCCTGTCACTCCAGTCTGTTAGCCACACAAACAATCTCCTCAGAAGCTCTGCCAGCCTGGCTTTGCTTTGCATGTTAACTGCAGGTGTCCCTTGAAGAGTGTTCCTCTGTAGCATCCAGCCCCTGTCACTGGATGCTCTCAGAAATTACCAAGTTTGCTGTCTCTACTGGGGCAATGCACACACCAGCCTGTTTGATTCAACTAAGGAATCACACTTTGCTTAATATTACAGCACTGAGCTGTACTTGTGATAAAACCAAGAGAAGTTTATTAACAAAGATAGAGATTTAAGTGATACTGTGTAAAGATAATGGAAACAGAATTGGTTAAAAATAGAACAAAAGCATAACACACTTCTAAGAGACTAAACATAACTTGAGCAGGCTACACTCCTTCGACTAAAGCAGTTATCTCACCCTCAGAGTCTGTCCGCGGTGCTTGCTGGTTTTCAGTCAAATCCAAGATCCATAATGGTCACAAATCACTCCCCTCTGCTAAAAGTGTTCCTCAATGACAGGGGTAACAAATGCCTTTTTGTTTCTCCTAATATTTCCCCAAAACTCGCTGTTTTGACCCCAGAGACAAGACAACTGCTTGTGGCATTAGTCTCTGGTTTTCCCATGCTGATTTCACACTCCACCCTTCCCCAGTCAACCTGACTTTTCCTGTTGATGCATCTCCCATTCTGTTGGCTTTTGCAATGCTTGATTAAGCTGCCTGCCGAGGTCTCTGATGAAACCAACATTCCTGTATCTGGGACAAACTTGTTCATCAGCCCTGCCTGGTTACACGATCTGAACATATTTGTAGCACATATGTACACATTTAGTTATCACGTGCACATACATCTTGCAATGCTTATGATGACCACTATGCTATAAGCTTTCATTTAATACCTAACATGACCTTATTTACAGACAAATACTGTGATAGCAGTATGCTAGGAGCTGCTGACAGAGAGTAGTGAATCATCAGTGGGCCTCTGTATCACAGAGGAATATGTGTAGGAATCCTTGCTGAGCCTCTACAGGAATTAAATGGATCAAATATCATGCTGTCTTAGCCTGCATGACCACAAGTATTATTGGTCATAAAATTATCCAGACCCCAGTTTAAATCCAGCTATGATATCTGACTCTGGCCTCCTGCGACAGCCAGTTCTACTCATGCAAGTAAATATTTTATTTAATATTTAATCTAATCAGGCCTGACCCCCTTACAGAAATAAAAAAATTGAATACCGAGTGAAATTCACAGGGATGTGGTTGTTCCAAGCTGTAATATCTCCTGTGATGTTGTTCCAATCATTTTTTTCTCTTCAGGTGCTGATTGTTCATACAAATAATCTAACTTCTCTGGTTCCAAAGTCCTGCAGTCTCCTGAATCTGATAACAGTGAAGGTAACCTGTGAATCTGTAACAGTGTCTCTGTAGCCACTTTATTCTGCATTCACTCAGGGTTAAAACGCAGAGTAAACCAAATAACCCCCACCCATCAAACTGATTCTCATCTCTGGGGACTGGCAGTGAGGTGCAAAGGCTTCTTCACTGAGGTCACTCGTTCAGTTTCATTCCAGGGTTGCAGTGACAGGAAGTCTTTACCATCTGGTAGCTGTTGCACTCCTCTCACTGGCACTACGGTGAATCCATTTGTTTGCAGAGACTGGGATTTTCATAGGAATGCAAGGCAGGAAAAGACCTGGAGAGGTCATCAAGTCCAGCCCCCACACTAAGGCAGGACCGAGTAAACCTAGACCATCCCTCACAGCGTTTTGTCCAACCTGTTCTTAAAAGCCTCCAGTGACAAGGATTCTTCACAGTCTCCCTTGGTGACCTGCTCCAGTGCTGAACTGTCTGTAGAGTTAGAAAGCTTTTCCTAATATCTAACGTAACTCTCTCTTGCTCCAAACGAAGACTCCTTGTTCTTCCACTGCTGGGCATGGAGACCAGTGGATCACTGACAGGAATTAGGTGCCCAACTCCTGCTGAAAGTCAATAGGACGTTTTTAAAGCCCTTTGAAAGTTGCAGACTGATCTTCGCTGCTGGGTAACTCATCTCCTTTCGTGCTTGTGGTGTGACACCTTGCCACAAGCTTGGTTGATGACGGAGTCTTCTCCTCCTGTTCCAGGTTTTAGATCTCCATGGCAACCAGCTAACATCACTTCCTGATGACATTGGCCAGCTGACATATCTGCAGGTAAAGGGTTTGTGGGTTGTGTCCGGGATGTCTGCGTTTAGATACGTTATAGGGCAGTGTGATTGATTTGTATTGCTATTGAATCGCTAACTGGTATTTTAAATGGTAGTTTTCAGTGGCTTGGATTCTTATCACTTACTTGGCTTTCACTGTGGTTAACTTAGCCCTTGGGGGAGATGACAGTGTAGGGCATAGCAGGCACTGCCTTACTTGGGGCCAGCTTAACACCACACTACTATAACTGGCCTTCAGGAAAGGGCATGGCCTGGCAAACGAATCACAGCCGGTCACCAACCATGTGTCATAGGCAGAGAGAGGCTGGAGTTTCTAGTTTTGTTGCTTTTCTGAAATACTCAGGTTTTGCAGCTCCTATTGGCAGGAATGTGTTGAGAGCCACAGTCCCAATGTGCCTATTGCAACTGCGATGTCCTGTCTCCACTGGAGAAGAGAAGACTAACCCTCCCCTCCGACTGTGTGCCCTTGCCATGGTGCATATTGGAATTCGTTACTCCCTGTTACTCTGGGAAGTTACCGGACATTCCACAATGAGAACCCTCTGCAGCAGTGGTTCTCAACCAGGGGCACGTGTACCCTGGGGGGGTACGCAGAGGTCTTCCAGGGGGTACACCAACTCATTTAGATATTTGTCTAGTTTTACAACAGGCTGCTTAAAAACCACTAGTGAAGTCAGTACAAAGTAAAATTTCATACAGACAGTGACTTGTTTATATTGCTTTATATACTGTACACTGAAAAGTAGGTACAGCATTTATATTCCACTTGATTTATTTTATAATTAAATGGTAAAAATGAGAAAGTAAGCAATTGTTCAGCAGTAGTGTGCTATGACACTTCTGTATTTTTATGTCTGAATTTGTAAGCAAATCTTTTTAAATGAGGTGAAATGTGGGGAACACAAGGCAAATCAGACTCCTAAATGGGGTACAGCAATCTGGAAATGTTGAGAACCACTGCTCTGGAGCATAGGGATCTTGTCTCCCTGAAAATGAGGAACAGCATGAAAAGACTTAAAGTAGGTATGTATTGTACATAATGTGGAGGGGGACATGTCCTGTGCAACCCTGTGAGAGGCCTGCCTTCAGCAATGACTTTGGGATCCTTGTGCCATAGACCTGGGACACTTGCTTTGTGGAGGAGGGATGTGGCCTTCATGGGTAGAGCAAGATTGGACCATTATGTGACCAAATTAATGGAGACCCCAGCAGCACGCTCTGATCGGGATGTAGCTCTGTCCTGAGGTGGGAAGGTGGTACTCTAGCCATAGAGGCTGGGAAATATGTTACAGATGGGGAAAACATAAATCAGCATCTGCCAATGTAAGAGGGATGGGACTTTGCTCCATGCTCTGATGGGGGGCTAGATAAGAGCCACCCCTCGTAAACACTCAGATCCCACAGCGGTCTCAGTCAGGGAATAATGGTTGCAGTGTCTCCTGAAAAATAGACTAAGCAGTGACTAATTAATCTGTATATGCTAATGATGATAGACTGGCCCTCTTGGAAGATACTGGCTGATCTGTAGGTCTCCTCTGCCTGGTATGTGGACTTAGTTACATCACTGTGAGTTGCCAGACAAAATAAGAATAAACCAACAAAATTAATTCTGATTACAGCAGCAGCTTTGGTAGAGGGTTCAGTTGGTTTCATGCCTCTAGGCCGGGGGTAATCAATAGATGGGCCATGGGCCAAAGCCGGATCACCAGGCACTTCTTAAGTGGACTGCAAAGATCAAATGGGTTGAAGTCACGTCTGCTCCCCAGCGCAGGGCACAGTGTGTTCCTCAGGCAGCTGCTTGTGCAGCCGCAGTCCCACTGGCTGTGTCTGCTGGCTGGCAACTGCTCAGGGATGCGGTGAGTGGGCCATGTGGGCAAACAAGCAGGCTCTGGCATCAGTGATTGGGGCGGTGGGAGCCTCTCAGGACAGTGAGTTGGTGTGGAGCTGGTGGGCTGGGTGAGTGGATCTGCCAAGTGCCCCTCAGCTGGACCACCAGCTCTGTTGCGGGCCTCAGAGCCCAGCTGGGTGGGATGATAGATCCAGTTCCAGGCTGCGTCCCAGGCCTTGGTCAGCCGCCCTGCCACTGTGACAGGGAATGACACTGCCCCTCACTTTGAGAGTGAGACTGCAGGTATCCCCACCAGCATCCCCCAAATCTCCCCTCCCAGTACACGCATACCTCTCGCACCCCCCAAATACCTGTTCCCGCTTCTCCTCCCTCCCTGGCAGTGTCCCCTTTTTGGGAACTTGAAATGTGGTAACCCTAAGTGGGAGGCAGTCAGGGTTAGGGGAGGGGACTGGGTGAGTGGCAATCGGGAGTGATATGCCTACAATCATGTTACATGAGAAAACCAAAGTTACTACTCATTGTAAACTCAAAACAAATTCAAAACTGAAACCAGTTGTCTGAGAGCGTTTTACTAATATTCGCATCTATTTGACATTTTATCTATGTACTTTCTCAGTCTCATGTCATTTATTACATCTTTCTTGGAGGTTATTTGTAGTTTATACAGTGGTTTGATTTTATTTTTCATTTAATGCACTAACAATATCAACAATAGCCCTGGGTGTATTGTATGTTTGTTAAGCAGAGGCATTTGTGGTGTGAAAAATGTTTCTCTGGAGTCTCTGGACCTTGAGCAAGAAATCTGGACCTTGACAAAAAACAAATTGACTACCCCTGCCCCGAGGAGTCTAGGACAGCCACGGTCTCAGCCTATGTGTCAGTATATAGTGCCCATCTAAATACATTAGTGGCAGCTCCTCCAAGGGCACTGCCCAGCTGCACCCAACAGATTTCAAGTGTATTAGTCGTGCTTTGTGTGTGACTTCAGCACCAGGCTGATATTGTTCAGCCGGCTTGGTTTTCTGTGCAAGCAAAGGGAAAAGAGAGGCATTGGGCCACCACCGAAGGTCAGCCTGTTTTCCGCTTGTTGCACCTGGACTCAGTTCCGTGAGCTGCTATCACCAGCGAACAGGGATCACCATTGCTCGGAGTAGGTGGACACGCTCTGGGTTTTGCTTCTGGAGCACAGTTCTTCAGGGTCTCTGGCCAGCAAAGCTAGACACTTAGGAACTGCAAATTGGCAAATCCCCTTAAAGAGAGTCAGTGGGAGCTTCCAAGAACAACTCTTCCCAGCTAGGCCAAAATTGTCCTCTTGTCTCCTGCTCAGCTGCAGGCTCCAAGTCTCCTTGAGTGACTGGTCAATGGCTCTTTCCAAAAGCTTTGTTACCTGAACAGCAGTTTTTAAACCCATTGGGCCTGCGGGCACACCTAGCACAGCATAAGCAAGCAGAGGTTCAGAGGCTTACAGAACGACCTGCTTGAATATCTTCTCTCTCTTAACATCCTAGGTCCTAAACCTTGAAAGGAATCTCTTAAAATCTCTTCCACGGTCTATAGGGGACCTCGCCCAGCTCCAGACCCTCAATGTGAAAGGTATGGCAAGCTTTTCCAAGGCTGGCCACCAGGAGAATTGCATTAACAATTTCCCAAAAGCCTGAAGGCCACTCCTAATTTGTATGTACTTTACATATTTAAAACCCAAGTGGAACACTCATATACCTATGGTTCTTGCTTGTCCTTCAATCGTCCTTGTTAGACGACCAGAAACTTGCTTGTTCTAGCTGCCCAGCAATTAAAATAACGTCCTGTGCCTGCTCAGACCAGCCTTTGTGGAGAGAGAGCAATGGGTCGCTGCATCTTAGACCTCCCCCGTCTCTATTTAGCCCTCAGGCTGCTCTTTGGGCCCCCTGGTTTAGATTATCCCTTCCTTGAATCTCCCAAGGGCAGAGGGCGGGGCAGCCTGCACCTGGGAAAGACGAAAGGAACCTCTCTCTGCTGGGTGACTGTGCCTCTGCAGATGGCGGTGGTGCCAAGGAGTGCGAGTGCGAGTGCTGCGTGTGTTGAATGGGGTTCTGGTGAGCTACGCGGGAGGCTGGTGTCGATCACACGTTCTGTTTGTCACCTTAACTGGTCATTCCCTAGATTTCGTGGGCTTGTTTCTTGCGTGCAAAGCCAATGACATGTCAGCCCTTCCTTAACAAAGGTTTTGTGTGGAAATTTCCTTTGCATCAATTCAGACACAAAACTCTTCTCCACTAAGTATTGTGTTTTGGGAGAGCATGTGGTGACTCTGAATACAGGTGATTGACATGACAGCAGGAATCTGGCAAACAGACGATGACTCTTAAATATTTGAATGCCGGGGTTGTTTCTTAAACATGTTGACCCACCTCTTGCTTCTTGATCTGTTAGGAAATCCCCTGGCACTAGTCGGTTAAGGTTTCTGCTTAGGTGGTAGAAAGGGCCAGGAAGCTGTAAGATTGGCTGGTCTGCTGTAGCTGTTGAGGTACTCCATTTTAGTTTAGTTGTGACGATGCTGTTGGTGGGGTGTTGTGGTGGATGGGAAGAGCTAGACTGCTGTGGGACTAGCTCCTGAAAACAAGAGACGTGAGGGACTATAAATATAGAAAGCTCTCAGCAAACCTATCTCTGACACTATGTATAGCAGCAACACAGTGAGGGATTGGACAGCAGCAGAGGGGTAAGTCGGGTGTTGTAACAAGCAGAAGGAGCTGCCTGGAAGCAGCCTGCGCTGGCCAAGTGATAGGGTAGGCCCTCCAGAACTCACGAGCCAAATAATCTTCCTGGTTGCATGTCATCAAAGCAAAGGACAGGCTTGTATCTCTGCTTTGGGATTTCACAGGGGGCCAATTGTCAGTACAGAGCAGTGCAGGTTTAGGAAAAACTAAGACCAGGCTTTGATAAAGAGAACGGTTGCTGAAGCAGGGAAGGGGCTGGAGGGTGTGGGAGCTCACGTAATTGCTGTGTATAGCTGGTGTCTTTCCCATTAGATTCACAGGGCAATAGTCCATGTCCTTCCCTCCCATTCCCTGTCTTTGCAGTGGAGCTAGGATGCTCTAGCACTGTGTGTAGTCCTCTTTGAGTGTGTCTACACGGGAAAAAGCCCCACAGCAGAGAGTCTCAGAGCATGGGTCAACTGACTCAGGCTGATGCTGCAGGGCTAAAAGGAGCATTGTAGATGTTTCCACTCAGGCTGGAGCCTGGACCCTCCCTCCTTGCAGAGGTGTACCCACAGATACTGCGTCAGTAAGTACGACTGAGGAAAGAAGTTCTGTACATGCTGAACTGCCCAGCATGTTGTAATACTTAGAAAGAGCTGAAACTAGTTGGCCACTAAGACTGCGGCTTGGAGTTCAGGGGGGTGAATTCTCTGGAGGGTCGATTGAGAGGGGCTGTATTAATGGCATCCCTTTTCTCCCTAGGTAATAAGCTGAAGGAACTGCCTGCTACCCTGGATGGCCTGCGCAGCTTGCGCACCCTTGACGTCAGTGAGAACCTGCTGCGGGAATTACCCCGGGGACTGGCTCACATCCGCACGCTGGAGGTATGCACCCTCCGTGCACACACATCCCCATGGCAGCGCTAGGCAATCACGGGGGCCCCAAAGCAGTGACGGGCCCTTGATATGGTGACTCATTTACTTGTCCTTGGTGACAAACGCAGTTGCAGTAGAACTGGAACACATCCGATCTGTGTATAGGGTGCTGTTTTTCTCTACAAAATGGCACCCTCCATGCAGCATGACCTTGCATGCACGCTGCATGTGAGAACACGCTGGCTGGGGGTGATTCCTGCTAGTGCAGAAACATTCTGCAATTCAGTTATAATGGGGTGCAATGAAAATCTTGCAGTTCAATTTCCAGGGTGAAATCCCCCTTTTCTGCTTCTTTGGCCCTCTGGCTTTTAGCCAGCAGGACTCTGTATGGGTTGTTAGATTGTGAATAAAAGCTGGAGCTCTCTGTGCCCTTTGTTTTGGAGACACTGACCCTGGATGCTTCATCCATGACGTACCCGCCGTTTGACGTTTGCAGCGCTGGCACAGAGTCTGTTCAGCAGTTCCTGTGCAAAGGTAAGCACGGGGAGCAGCCTGTGGATGGGGCTGAAAGTTCAAGCATCTGCTGCTTAATGTACCTAGGGCTAAATACCAATCAGGTCCCGCCCCAAGATCAGGAATGTGTCAATGAAGGCGACTGGTACTTCATGGGGCCATACCTGGTATTTCAGGGAGCTCTTGATTGGCATTTGCTCAGGTGGCAGATATGTGAGACAGCATGTAAGCCGTAGCTGGCAGACAGCAAGTGTATGAGCTACTGGCTAGGTAGTGACTTGTTACTGACTTCCTGAAATTGATGACCACTTTTTTTAAAGGGGCAGTGTTGGTCTTGTGGTTAAAGTGTAGGCACAGGCATGTGATGGGTATGTACGTTGGCCAAGAAAGGGTTAATGAGCTGCTGTGGGCTCATTCAGCCCTGCTCTGCTCTCCCTGCAGTGGGTGTCAGTCTTGGATGGAAGGGCTACCAGGGGAAGAGCACAGCTTGGTGAGGGCCAGCTGGGAAGGAGAACAGGCTTCCAGGGCTCACTCTGAGACAGGCGCCTGGCTGGGGCCAGGAACTGCTTGAGAGGCAGTTGGCTGCAAGAGCCTCCCTGAGGGAAGATAGGCCCGATGCGGGACTCTTCTGATTTGCTACTGGCAGATCGTCTGCAATTGCAGAAGCTGGTGGCCTCAGGGACTGCCATGCCTGAAGTAGGCGAGTGCCCAATAAACCCTTTTGGCTTTTTACACCTGAATGAGGAGTCTGTAGTGGTTTGTCCTGAGCCCAGGAGAGACCCAAGTCCAGCGAGTCAGGAGACCTATTCCAGCCTGTGCTGCTGACTCTGTGTGATCGTGGAATGAGGATAATCAATGGGGCACAGTAATGCCAGGGTACAAAATATATCGGAAGGACAGAATAGGTCATACTGGTGGGGGAGTGGTGCTATATGTGAAAGCAAGTATAGAATCAAATAAGCAAAAAACTTAAACGCACAAAACTGTGCCATAAAATCTCTGTGGACAGTAATTCCATGCTTGGATAATAGAATAGAGCAGTAGGGACATACCACCGGCCACCTGCTGAGAGTAACTGTGAAATGCTCAGGGAGATGAGAGAGGCTATAAACAATTGAGCCTGCTAGATAAACGGGGTTGGGGAGGGGAGTTCCGGCTGCGAGCGTAAGCTGCACACGTAATATGGGAGTTGCTAAATGGAGGTGCCCAGCCAGACATTCAGCCGAACTATCTGCAATTAGAGCAATCAGGGCAAGAGTCGGAGCTGTGATGTCACTTTAATTTAGGGAGAAATCTCTCTGAATCCCCAGGCAGCCCAGTTAGAAGGGTCGGGTGGCTCGGAGCGCACCAGCAGGGTGAATTCTCCGTAAGTAGCCTCCTTTGTCCCTAATAAAAAGGAGACACTACTGCTTCTCCCACCACAGCCGCCCTCTTTCCAAGTGAGAGCAATGCCGCAGCACTCCCTTCAGAGCCTGCCACTGCCAGCTCCTAGCTGGCCCCAGGACTCAGTGAGCTTCCTCAGGTGCTCAGCTAGGGTGGGGAGTGCGAGACCATGGCTGGAAGCAGTCTCCCTGGGCCATGTGTTGCGTCACTGGATGGCTCTGTGTGATTTGCCTCATGTCTGGTGTCTTCCAGAATCTGGAGTCGAGTACTGTCCTCCCTCCCAGTACCTGCTTCCAGTGCTGGAAAGCGATGGAGGAGAAACATCAGTGGATGGTGTTGACAGGAGTGTGCATAAATACATGGAGGAGGAGAACAAGTGGCAGGTGAGGATCTCCGCTGCACACCCAGCACAGTATCCATGCTCTGCACTTCTGTAGCACCTTCCAGCTGTGGATTTCCACGCACTTCGCTCACTAACCCTCAGGATCTCTCAGCCCTGGGAGGTCTGGAAGCATCACCCTTGTATCCATTGGCTAAATGGAGTCACTCAGGTCACAGAGGTCAATGGCAGAGCCCAGGAGCCCTGATGCCCATCAGTCTGACCACTGGAACACAGCTCCATCACGTTGGCCCTGCTGCTCATGTTGTCCAGACCCCCCAGTTGCATAGAACACATTATACGTATGAACGGCAGCATTTCCCTGCACTACGTTAATTTTAGGTCAGCATCTTGAACTCAATGAGGCAGGATAGCTAGAGGGATACACAGAGTGTCTGTGGTGCGTGCCTGGCATTGTAACATGGGAACTCTAAGACTTTTCCAAGGGGCGTCAGTGGGAGCATTAATGCTCCGCATGGGCAATTTCCCCATTCGAAGGTCAGGCTTTAGCTGGTAAGTCCTGCAGCTCCACCTAGGAAGCATGGAGTCAGCACCCACAGGTCTCAGTTTTATACTGGTCAGCAGGTGTGGGGAAAGAGTCTGTTACGCACCCTTCCGCCCAAGCTGGACTCTGCTTTGTTTTAAGCCTTTTGTCACTCGGATAGTATGCAAACCGGCACGCCCTCCTGCTTGCTTCTCCTGGGAGGCCATGTGCCCAGTTAGGCTCGGTTTGTGACTCTGACCAGAGCCAAATCTGGCCCATCAGCTTCGGTCTCTAACATTGCAAACCCTTCCATGATAACTAATAGTCACTGGCTTTAGATAGGCCACAGTATTGCAAACTGAGGGCCCAGGTTTCTAGACATAGTATCAGCCCTGCACAGGGCTGTGCACAGAAGAGCTTTTTCACTGGACCAGCTTTAGCTATTTGGGCAGGGCTAGATATCTTTTCAGTTACATTTTCCCTCTGGAAGCTTAGCTGAGAAATCTACTGCGTGAAAGCAGGTAGCTGTGAAGCCCTGATATTAGTTGTTGCTTTTTTAATAAATGAAGAGACGTGTTGGTATTCGGGTTTCCCCTGACGGTATCTGCAATCCCGACATTGCAGCCTTGTCCTAGGGCATGAGACCTCGAAAGCAACTGGAAACCAAGCAGACTGCTGTGGTGCAAGATGCAGGTTGTCCAAGTGTAATAAGAGCTGAGCTCACCTGCAGTACGACTGCACCCTTACATTGTCAGGCTCTTTACAAAGGCGGGTGAGGCTTCTTATCCGCAGTTTATAGATGGAGAGCCGTGCATACTCTCAGCCCCTGCCCACCCCTTCTTTGGAGATGGGCTCTTCTGGGATGTGGAGTTTGAATTTCCTTTTACACCAAACGTGGCTCCTTTCACGGACATGGACTTACACCAGTGTGAGAGGAGAGTCTGGCCATTGGGACCTGCTGGAGGGAGCTGAGGCACCTTTTACAGGCTTGGCCCTGAACCTTCAGTGGCCACGCAGGGTGCTGGTTTTCCACCAGGCTCTGACTCTCAGGCAGAGAGGGGCACTTCTCCCAAGTGGGACTGTGCAGGGGCAGCGCACTCAGAACAGCACGAGAGACTGTGGTCCGTAACCATTTCCTTTTTAATCTTGCTGTCCCTTTAGCAGATTGGAAAGCCGTATCTGTGGCACAATTAGGGTATCGTAGCTGTGCTGCTGTAGAATAAAGGCTTCCTCTTACAGCGACAAGAGGGGGTTTTCTATCTCTGTGGGCAATTCATGTCCCCAGGCAGCAGCAGCTAGGTGAACAGAAGCATTCCGCCATCGGTCTAGCTATACCCACGCCGTGGGTTGGGTCGGTTTAGCTGCAGAGCTCATGGGTGTGAAACACTGTAGCTATGTCAGTCTAACTTCACAGTGTAGACCAGGCCTGAGTCGAGGAACAGGGAATGGTGTGGCCTAACATTGCCTAGAGAATATAGTTCCCCTGATTAAATACCTTTCTCCTAATGATTTCATTTACTTTTCAGAACAAATTCTTGGATTATGAGAAGAGGAAGGTAAGGAGGAGTTCCTGCAAAGGCCTTTTCTGGATTTCCTAAGAGTGCTCATTTCTCTTTCTGTCTGGTGGAGCAAACCAGCACTGAATGCCTTGAAACCTGGAGCTCTGCAAACGCCCCCCGCTCTCTGAGTGAAGAGAGGCATCAGAAGCACACGTGCGACATCTGCCACGAAATGCAGGAATTGCCTGACCACGTTGCTTTCCTTTCAAATCAGTTTCTTTCAGCAGCCTTGGAATATTTTTGCGTGAGAAGTCCCGGGTTAGATGAGGCACGTGTCCATCTCCATGTGAAAGAAGCAGAGCTGCGTCTAGTAGTTATGCTTTCTGCTCTGGAGCCCTCTAGACCTTTTGTTCACTTCTTTTCTACTCTCTAAGCGTGAGGAGTTTGAATGACAGCTATATCTAAACACAGCGTGTAAACGTATCATGCGCTCTTCTACAGCCCCTTGCTACTCCAGCCCCGGGCCCCATTCTGCTGAGGTCCCTCAATGCTGACCCATAGCAGCTGCTGTTCCTGCCCCCTCCCTTCTACTATACAGCTCTTCCAGGGCACCTCCCATCCAGACCCGCAGCCACAGAGAGAGCACGTGTTGCTGCTCCGCTCCATGGCACATGCTGCCATGTGCACAGTAATCTTGTCTGCGGCCAGGGTGCTGATTTGCTGTCAGGTGTCACCCCAGGACTGCCATTGCTGAGCCCCTGGAGTTGGGATTCGTTTCCCCGACGCACTGACAGGCTGCGTTTTTCCAAGTGACATCTCACTTGGTTTCCGGCCCACGTCTCTAATCTCTGCTGTCCTTGCTGCTAGGCCCGACTGCGTCAGCACTGCCAACCTCTGCCAGTCATTCTGTGTGTCTCACTCTCCCCTCTCACTCAGCGCAGACTCCGGCTGGCTTGCTCTTGCTGACAGCCTTCTCCACTGGCCGTCTGGAGCTCCCGGGATTTCCCTTGCCATCTTACTGCATCTCTCTTTCGTGCGTGATATTTGTACTGGTTGAAGCAAAACCTCTGTCTCTTCTCTACAGCTTGTCTTGGGGGTGGGCGGGAGAGAGGCTCACTGAGTGTGAACTGATTTTCTGGCCATGCTGAAATATAGGTAGCACGGCTGCTGGAACAGCAGTTTGCTCTTGATGCTTTTTGGCTTTCTGTGTGGGAATCACCTGGTTTTTCTAGTTGAACACTGTTGCCCTGGCTGGTTTAGCCTGTGCATACAGTAGGGATTTCATTATCCTGATACTGTGTTTCCACCAGCCGGGGTCCTGGCTTGAGCAGGGGAACAGGCTGCAGATCCCGACACTCACTCTGCTTCTCGCTCTCCTGCCAGGAAGAGAAAATGCTGGAGAAGCTGGAGTTCGAGCGTCGCCTGGACGTGGGTCAGAGGGAACACGCTCAGCTTCTTCAGCAGAGCAGCAGCCAGAAAGACGAGATTCTGCAAACTGTGAAGAAGGTACATCAGCTGGGGCCCAAGGTTCAGGCCTCTCGCTAATGAGTGTGTTTGATCAGGGTTGTCCATCTGTCCCGCTCTGGACAGACTTGCTCCTTGCCCACCTGCTCCCTTTCAGAACAGGCGTTTCATGTATTGAAGGGTGGCCACACCCATGCAGAGGGGCCCCTAGAGGCAGCACTGACAGGGTTCTCCTCTCAGCTCTCTGCCATTTTATTTCTAAGTGTCTCCTTTCCTTTTGCCTGTCCAGAGTCTTTCAGGGAGTGTGGGGACGGTCCTGTCCTGCACTGGTCCCTCGTGCTGGGCTAGAGGTGACCTAGCATGTCTCTGCGCTCTCTAGTGTCTGGTTTTCAGGAGGTGCTGTCAGCGTTCGTGTAAGCTCTACACAGTCTCCCTGTCCACCCGCTTGGAGCCTTTAAGCTCCTTGTCATAAACACTGTCCTCAGCAGTTCTCCCAGGCTGTGAGCACGGCCCAGCTGAGCTGGCCTGGTGACAGCTTGTCACTGCTCTCTCCTAGTTCCCCTTTCCCCTCCCACAGGAGCAGGTGAGGCTGGAGAAGGGTCTGACAAACCACCAGCGCAACCTGGAGGGGGAGCGCCTGAAGCTGCTGGAGCAGCTGAAGCAAACGGAGCAGGGCATTGCTGGCCGAATTCAGAAGCTGCTGGAGGAAAATCAGAGGTCAGCCTCTTCCCTGGATACCTTGCAGGCAGCTCTGCCCCTCTGGCTGTTTGTTTCTCTTTGTCCCATCTTGCACTGACCTGCTGATTGTGACCTGTCCGTTTCCCTGAGGTTTCCCACAGCCTGACTTCCCAAACAGCACAGAAATGACCGAGCAGTGATGTCATGCAGTGGCGGCACAGGGTGAGGCTCAAGGAAGCCCTAAGGGAAATCCTCAGTGCTGCAAATCCTTGTTTGCAGGCACATTCTACCCTGCAGCCTTCCTGGTACAGTCTGGCTAAAACTATCTAATGTGCCTAAGACCTGGGCTACCCATCCGAGTTGTCCCACTTTGACTACCGGCGTAAGCCCCTGCCGTGGACACAGTTACACAGGTTTCAGTGTGCCTTGTCCCCAGAGAGCTGGGTGGGGCCTGAGATTTGGGGACACTTCCCAGCTCTGCTGGTCTCTGCTTCTCCTTCGGCTGTAGAGCAGTGTTTGGAGGTCAGACTGGGAGATCACAATGTCCTGCCTGGCCCAGATCTGCACCCTGGTGGCTGTTGTCACTGTGGCTGGCCACTGAAGGGCGATATGTTCACACGTGTTTAACCAGGGTGGTTTTTTGCAAATACATTTTGCAAAACCTCAACTTTCAGCCCAGAATTCCCAGCGTGTCTCCCTTTGGCAAAAATAACTGTGAACAGAAGCGTTTGGGCCATGGTGGAAGCTGCTGCACCCTGGATTTCCTAGTTCCCACTGCTCGGCCTGAATCTGCTTGGCGCAGAGCTGCAGCACGGATTGGTGCAGAGCTGAGCCGGAGCGGGGGGAAGTGTAGCATGTTCACCAGAAGCAGCATATCTTCTTGCTTTGCAGGAGAGGGGAACCCCAGCTCGTGTGTGTGGCGTGTGGAGTTGCATGATGAGGCTGCCTACAGCAAGGCAGGCTGCCAAGCTCCTCCATGCTCCAAGGGGTAAATCCTCTGCCAGTCCCGGGCAGACGGGAGCAACGAAGGAATCCTGCTGCGTCCCCACCCCCCACTCCCTCCTGTCATGGGGTTGGCCTCCCAGTGGCTCCCCCATGGGGGTGGGGGTGGGAAGACCTACCCAGGGGCAGTGTCCCCCAGCCCCTTGCCTTTCCCACCCATGCCTGTGCCCTGAGGGGGTTGCTCTCACACAGCCCCTGCGCCAAGTAACAGAACTGCACCCTAGCTGCAGCTGACGAGGCATCCACCACTGCAGAGGCAGGGACAGTGGCCAAGCCAGTGGGCGGGTGGTATGGCATGTGGCGTACTCAGGGAGGACTTGGCTCCCTGGGCGGAAGGGAGTCCTGCTCTGCAGTGAAAACCTTAATCTTTATTTTTCTAGGCAAAAACAAAGTTCAGAAATTTTGAAATCCCTGGAGAATGAGCGGTAAGTGCCTTGCCTAGGCTAGGCTCCTCCAGGAGGGGCCGAGCGGCTGGGGCGGGGGGATGGACATCTGCATCTGAATCCAGCTCAAGTCAGCAGTTACTGAAAGTTGTTGGCATCTGGCAGCCATCAGGTGGGCTGTGTGCAATGAGTGTGCTGGGTCTCGGCCCAGTTCGTGGTGGAATAGGAGTCCATGCCACAAGAACCAGCTCCACAGCTGGTGATAATGGGCCCCAGCGCTGGCAGACTCAGCTAAGAGTTCAGGGTCTCACTGGGCCATGACGGTTGCTGTGGGTAACTAGAATACCCAAGGTTGTTGCCCCTAACAGCATGGGAAGGGAGGGGAAACAGTGTCTTGCTATTCGGGATCAGGATGAGACCGAATGTGTGGGCAAGTTAATCCCCTCTGCCTGCTGCAAGATTTCGTGCACCTTCCTCTGAAGCGTGGTTTGGGTGCTGTCAGAGACCTGAACTGAGCTGGATGGCCCCGGTCAGATCCAGTCTGTAATTCCAATGTGAAAGCTGACCTCTCCTCTCCTTCAAAAAAAGACGGTCCCTGCAATTTCCTGAAGCCCTAAAGTGTGGGTTGGGGTGTCTCTTCCATAGGACCCGAAGCATGCTGGCAGTTGTGGGGGAGAGGTTTCTAGGAAGGGGATGTGCTGCTGGAATGAGCGCTTCGGTGCCATCGATCACTACCATACTTGTTTGTGCAGCATCCTTGATGTGCACGGAGAATGTGCACATCAAGAGCGGGAATGTGTTAATAAA
>ML675655.1:20293500-20373180 GCA_007922155.1 Mesoclemmys tuberculata | reverse complement strand
TCGAGGAATGGAAAATCTGCCTTATGAAAGGAGACTCAAAGAGCTTATTTAGCCTGGCCAAAAGAAGGCTTCGGGGGGATATGCTTGCTCTATATAAATATATCAGGGGGATTAACGTTAGGGAGGGAGAGGAATTATTTAAGTTTAGTACTAATGTAGGCACGAGGACGAATGGGTACAAACTGGATATTAGGAAATTTAGACTTGAAATTAGACGAAGGTTTCTAACCATTAGGGGAGTGAAGTTCTGGAACAGCCTTCCGAGGGAAGTAGTGGGGGCAAATGACTTATCTGGCTTTAAGACTAAGCTTGATAAGTATATGGAGGGGATGTTATGATGGGATAGTTTAATTTGAGCATTTGATTTGGATTATCGGCAGATAAGTCTGCTCAATGGTCTGTGGGAATGTTGGATGGGATGGGAACTGAGTTACTGCAGAGAATTCCTTTTTGGGTGCTGGCTGGTGAGTCTTGCCCACATGCTCGGGGTTTAGCTGATCGCCATATTTGGGGTCGGGAAGGAATTTTCCTCCGGGGCGGATTGGCAGAGGCCCCGGAGGTTTTTCGCCTTCCTCTGCAGCGTGGGGCATGGGTCGCTTGCTGATGGATTCCCTGCAGCTTGAGGTCTTCAAATCTCACTTTTGAGGATTTCAATAACTCAGTCATGGGTTCGGGGTTGTTATAAATGTGTATGGGTAGGGTTTTGTGGCCTGCCTTGTGCAGGAGGTCAGACTAGATGATCATATTGTCCCTTCTGACCTATGAGTCTATGAGACAGAAATACAGACAGCCCTTGGCAACCTCAGGGCTGGGGGTGGTGTCTACATGGGGGCACCAAAGAGAATAGGAAGCGAAAGGAGGGGCTCGCCATGGAGGGGTAGCAATATAAGTTTCACAGAAGTTACTTTTTCACTTATTTCTTACTCCCTTGGGTTTCTCCCGACTCCTGGCCAATGGACAGTCAACATCCTGTGGCTGGAGATCCCTGAGCCTCTCCAGGCCTCCTCGTAGCATCTCTGGATGGTGCCCAACTGAAGTCCCACAGCCATTCAAGGCTGGGATCCAGCTTTGGGTCAGGCGGGGAGGGCTGGTAAGAGGAAAATGTGACTGGTGGAAGCAGTGGCTGAATGCACCTGCTTCTTTCCTAGAATACGGATGGAGCAGCTGATGGCAATAACACAGGAGGAGACGGAGCAGCTGCGCAGAAGGGAAGTGGCCTGTAAGTCCAAGGGAAGGGGTCTGTGGTGGGCATGGCAGGGGCTGAGAGGGCCATATCTTTTGGGGCATGGGGGGGAGGGCATGTCCTCCTGGGAGTGGCTCCTGGCTACACATGGTCTCTCACTGCTGTAGCTTGCCTGAAATAGTGGTGTGAGCAGGTGTGTAGCTAGCACTGGGTCCCTGAATGGTAGCTGAGCCGTTACCCCTCCTGCATTGCACCATCAACCTCAAGGGCGACCCATCCTTCTGGCCATTGCCATTGCTGGAACAGTGGGAGATCTGGCAAGGGTCAGTAAAAGGTTGAACGAATAATCCCTGTCCCCAGGACACACACAGCACTTCTTACATTCAGAACAGTCTGCAAATGGGAATCAACCAGGTGAATGAGGCAGACTCCGGCCAGCATAAATGTCACCCCAGGGAAACACTGTCCCCTCTGGGCGTGCAGTTCGGAGGTGCTGCCTGGACCCCACTGAGCCAGCGCAGCTGTAGAGGAGGGGGATAAACTGATTCAGAGGTGTGGACAGCAGCCCAGCACTTATGCCGCAGAGACGCACGTCTCGCCCGCGCTGCTGACGTTTACTGTTGTGGCCCACTGCGACAGGCATCCGGGGACTGTGCTGAAGCTGTCAGAGCCAGTCTCCTGCCTCAGCCCCCATGTGTGGGTATTTCACCTCTTCACAGTAGTGACTGAGGATGTTAAACCTGCCTTCACGGGTGGCGAAGCTTTCATCCCTCTCTCTACTTCCCTCTCCTTCGGCAGCTGGGTGGAGGCCCCACGCTGCAGTGGGAAGATCAGATCGGCAGCCTTTCTGAGACCCCTGGTTAGTGACTCTGTTCCTGCAAACAGCCACGGGGGGACTAGAACTAGGGTGATGCCCTGCAGAGGCTGTGTCCCCAGAACACTCTGCAGGGCGCTCTCCTGGCCAGCCTCTCATCTAGCCCTGATTTGGGATTGCTCGTTGAGAGGGTGCAGCTGGCTGACTTTCCTTTCTGAAAGTCTTAACATGGAAACCGGAATGGAATGGAAATTGGAGGAGGGACCCCAATATTAGCAAGTGCTGGTAGCGGCAGTGGGGGAGCAGGAACAATGCTGGATACTGAGTGTTAACCTGCTTCTGGCACTAACGGGTCTCTTTGTGTCTCCCAGCTGCCATGCAACAAATGTTGGCTGAGAGCTACAAGAACAAGCTCATCCACATGACCTATGAATCTCGCCGGCAAAACCTTGTCAACCAGGCCTGCTCCAGGTAAAGAGCAATGTGTCTGGTACCACTTGTTATATAACCCCTGTCATTCTTACACACCCAGGGATCTCTGCAGCCACTTCTGCAGTGGAGCTTGACAGCTATTTAACAGCACACAGCAACACTAAAGACTGAAGAACAAATGTCCAGTATAATTAAAGGAGCGCCAAGATAGATCTCTTATGGTTGAACATGAGTAATACGTATGTTACTAATGCTCTGGATTACGAAGAACTGAAAGAATGGTATAAACCTAATTCATTCTTCACCATTTATGTGATTTGATTTGATTTTACTTCTTACATTTCACTCGGCTTGGAGAAGGAAATTAAGCCAGTCATTTCATTTTTGTTTAGCCACTTTCACTGTCAGCAATCGCACAGTGCTGCTCCGTGAGTCCTCCACGCTACTGGCATCCATGGGAGTGCTTTGTGGAGAGGAAAAGAAAAGGGATTTTGGTTCTTGTCCTTTGGAAGCAGACAAATCTTGCTGATCTTCAGTCAATTGCACCTGAAGTGCAGCTCTGCCAGGAAAGGGACAGTACAAATGGCCAGCTAGGGTGTCTTTTTACTTGGGAACTGAGATCATTTCCTCTGCAGTCACTGAGGCAATACATGTGGACTCATGGGACTATTTCTATAAAGTCCCCTCTTGGAGCAGAGCCAAGCCTTACATACTATGATCACTGGGCTTTGATTTTTTATGAGCTATTGGGGATGGACACAGTCTAGGGTGACCAGAGAGCAAGTGTGAAACATCCGGCCAAAAATCCGGCTGGGGGCGTGGCGGGGGTAATAGGCACCTCTGTAAGATAACGCTCTAAATATCAGGACTGCCCCTATCAAATCAGGACATCTGGGCGCCCTAACTGAGCCACTCATAGCAGATGCACCAGGAAGTTGTGCATCTGCTTTTGTTTCATTTGTCAACCATGGTTGGTTGGTAGGAGGGATTTTACACACCTGCCATCTTCAGGGTAATGCCACAGCGTGAGAGCTCTGACTCTCCAGTCACGCTCAGTAATAACCTCTCCTGTTTTAGGAAGTCCCCATTCTTGGATTCTCCCTGGCTTCCTTTCCATGGCCAGCTTGTCCTCTTATTCGCATTACCGTCTGAGACCCTGCAGTAACTCCCTGGCAATGTGTCTCTTGCAGCCTAGCAGAGATGGATCAGAAGTTCCAACAAATCCTGGCTTGGCAACAGCTGGATCAGAACAAGGCCACAAGTCAGATCCTGCAGGAGGTAGGCTTGTGATCAGAGAAGCTAAATGCATGTGGGGGTGGGGAGCAGCTGGCCTGATAAGCGCATTGGGTGCTCTAAAGCCTTGTTAAAACTATTCAGTTGGGTGCAGAAATCTCTGGCGATCTGGATTGTTGGCTGCAGTGGCTAAAGGGAAGCTATGCAATGATTTGTTCTCTACCTGGAGAGCCAGCAGGACGCTGTGGGGAATCTGTGAAAGGAGGGCAGGCGCTGGAGCTCATGGGAACAAAGAGGGTCAAGTGACGAAGGCAAAAGATTGTGAGGCAGGAGACCTGGCTTTGGCCTGGGTGACCGAGGGCAAGTCACTCGTAGGGCAGTGTTTTCAAGGTAACCCCCACTAAGTCTGGGTGCCCAGTGGAGATGCTGTAGGCCAGGCTTTCAGGGATTGAGCTCCCGCAGCTCTCATGGATTTCAGACTGAAAAGCCGTGCTCTGCATTCCTGAAAATCAGACCCACTTTGAAAATGTTTGGCTTAACGTCTGTGCCTCAGTTTGCCAGCTGTAAAATGGGGGCAAATGTGATGTACCTCTTAGGATAGTGAGGAGTACTTCTTATGATAAGGAGGCACCCGGGCGTGAAGGAAGTGTTTGTAAATAAAATCATTTCAGTGTTGTGAGGGTTGTTGGTGTGTTTGCATCCCCATGACTGGGCCTCGTTCCTGGGCTAAGCAGAATGTAATCTGTTTCTTAGAGTGAAATGCAGAAAGCTGCCTTTGAAGCCCTTCAGGTGAAGAAGGATCTCTTGCACAGGCAGATCAGGAACCAGGTGAGTTGACGCTGGCAGAGCAGAAGCAACCAAAGATTCAGCTCGTTCATCTGAGCGGTGAGACCACTTCAAGGAGAGTTGCGGTGCTATGTCTGCAGAGCATGGCCAGGGGAAAACAAAACCCCCCTTCAGTAGGGCTATGTAACACAGTGTCAGGCCGCACTGGTTTAATTTAACAGCAGCTCTCTCCGCCATGGAGGACGGAGTGATGGTGAGGTGTAATAGGGCCAAGGGAAACGGTGGAATTCCCGTTACTTGAGTCACCTAAAACTAGACTGGACAAAGCACGTGAGAATGGGTTATAGAGGGCAATCCTGCACTGGCTTCTAGGGATGAGCCAGATGGGAGACAGAGCTCTTCCATTCGACTGGTTGCACACTGAGCCGGGGCTGCTGTCTCCATAAGAATCCATTGCATCTCCATCCAGACCATTAGAATTGCGCATTGAAGCATGAGCTCATTATTATTTTTTTCTGTTGCCAGCCTGCTGTTTGATCTCCATTTCGTTGAAGCATGTTGGTAGGGGGTGGGTGGCTGAGATGCAGTTCTGGGTAGGATGGAGCTGGGATGCCCCTCTGGTTAAATTACAGAGTTGGCCAGTTTGTCAGTGGAGTGCTCCAGGCTTTCTCCCTTCTGGCCCTAGGAAAGGGAGCTTGGTGTAGGAGATGGGGAAGAGAAGCTGAATGGCTTGATGTTGTTATAATGAGCTAAATGGGGCCAATATTTACAACTTGTGGGAAGGCCACATGCAGCACCTGATTTGCACATGTCTCTGGAACTCATCAGTGAGGAATTCACATGGTTGTGCTTTTTGCTTGAACTTGTACCTTCCTTGCAAGGTGTCCATCAGTGGAGTTCACCAGCAGTAAGAACCTTGTGGCTGATCAGTTTGCTTGTCCTTGCTCTACATGCCTAGGCAGACTTTGGGACATATTTGGCCATCAGGCCTCACTGCTGGGCACCTCTCTGTTAAACTCTTTGCTACTGGGCCTCCACTTCCCCTGCATTCCATTGGCATGTCACGCACCTAATGGAATGATTACCATGCTCCTGGGTCAGTCAGCTGCATGCCAAGAGTGTTCTTCCTGGATGGTTGCGGGACATAGGGCAGCAGATAAAATAATGGGTAGAGTATAAGCCTGGGTGACAGGCGATCTGGGCTCTGTTCTTGGCTTTGCCACTGATTTGCTGTGGGATTTTGGACAAGCAACTTCATCTCTCTGCTCCTCAGTTTCCCCATCTAGTCTAGCATCTCTTATTTGTATTGCAGTAGCATCTAGAGGCCAAGAGCCAGTTGTATGATGCACTGTATAAACACATAACAAAGAGATGGTCCCTGCCCCAAGGAGCTTACAGTCTAAGCATCTGTGTTAACACATAGTTGTTAATCTGTCCCTACTTTTCAGGTGGCTGAGAGGCTTGAATGACCTAGTTGACTGCAAAGCAGTTAGACAGAAGGTGCCTAGAGACAGGCCCATACAGCACCTTCTGTTTGTGGGGGAGAGAGGAAACACAGCTACTTAGCGTCAGGCAAGACACTAGGCATGAGCAGCTGGCAGCGCAGTGTTGCAGGCAGTGCAAGGCAGCTTGTGGGTTGTTTACTTGGCCCTGGAGAATTGACAGACTGAGGGGAGAGAACAGGCTTCCCAAAGCGCAATTCCAGCCCTGTCTCCCCAGGACAGCTGGGCAGTTAGGGCTGGCGCTAAAGCAGCTAAATAAAAGTCATTTCAAATGTAAGTAAAACCCTGTCTCATCTTCTGTTTAGATTAAGTTAATAGAAACAGAGTTATTGCAGCTGACACAGCTGGAGTTAAAGAGGCAAGAACTCGACACAGAGACACTGCAGGTATGTAGGGCTCCGGGGCTGCCTCCCCTTCTACCCTCTACCTTCGCTCTGGGGTCTCAGAGGCTCTGCTTACTTCCTGTGCTCTTTGCAGTTTCGAGGTAGTTTCATGCTTAGCCAGAAGGGGATGTTCTCCAAATTCACCCTGTCCTGGTGCTTCCTGCAATCACTGCTGCTGCTCTTGAAGATCTTGAGTAATGTTCAGTTTGAAACCTTGGCAGAAGCAGGCGGGTCCTGGCTCGCTGGGGGCGGGGCAGGAGCAGTGCGGGGGGCCGGGGCCGGGGCTGGGCGTGCTCTGGAAGCACACATCTGCCAAGCATCTCATGTTTTCTTGCATTGTTTTCTTTTAATTTTAATTTGTTTAAATATCTGCCAAAAACGACCCACACCTCTCCTGTCCTTTCCAAGCCATGTCTCCAAGGCCATGACAGCATCCCCTCTGCCCAGCAGCCTCCCATCCCCAAGGCAGCGTCACCCAGCTGTGATCACGTGTAGAGGGAGCTCCAGTTGGGTAAAAGCAGCTTAGCTTTAGTTTCCTTTCACATGCCTTTGCAGGAATTGTCTTCCCGTGTGCATCACCCCCTGGGAGTTGCCAGTTCAGGTCGCTGGTGCAGTAAGTCTGGTATCTTGAGCCAGTACCTGGCACATCAGAGGAATGGAATTTGCTTAGTACACCCATGTACTAGCAGACCATGTAATACTGTAACGAGTGGGGTGGGACGTTCCTTCCAGGCCTTGCACTAGTCAATTGACACCCTGAAGGATAAGATTTGATTGCCATGAACTCAGCATGTGTGACTGTAAATGCGATAGTCATAAAACACGCCAGTAACTGACCTCTGGTGCCAGGGAACCTCCATGCTCATTGTACCTGTGGGAAGCCAGCTAGTCGCACTTCCTGTCTTCAGGAAGGCTGCCACATCGTTCAGAGTAGATTGTTAAGAGCTGGGCACGTCCCCACACACCCTGATACACAGCCCCAGGATCATAGGTTGGCTAGCCACAAAACAGCTGCTGCAAGAGGAAAGCGTGCAAAGTCCTGTGCTCAAACAAATGAGATGGGGCTGAGATGTAGGCAACTGGCAGTGCCAAGGACAGTGGTAAAGTGTCAAGGACGGTGTCTTGACCATAGTCTGTCAGCAACTCTCAGCACCGACCAGTTAGAAACTTGAACCGAGTGAGACGCATTCCCCAGGTGTAACCCGTCAGCCCAGGGTCTTTATAATCAGCTGCTCAGTAGTTTTATGCATTGTCTTGAACCCTTGTTGCAGGATCAGTGCCCAAAATAGGGTGCAGCAGGAACTCACTTGATGCCCAAGTGTTGCACCTGGTGTGCATGATGTGGAGCAGACTGCAGCTCCCATGCTCTTTGGTAGCAAAGCGCTGCCTGCAGAGCCGCCAGTTCCCAGCGTACAGTGCCTGGCCTGAGCACACTCCCTGTAGTTCTGCAATCTGTGCAGCCCACAGCCAGCGAAGGGAGCTGGAGAGCGGCACTGGAGAGCTCTGCGGCTGTGCTCCAGCCACACAGGTCTAGGGGGCCGACCCCCCTGACTCAGTACTGCGTGTGAATGTTAAAGGACGGGCTGGAGAGCTGGCCATGGGGGAGGGGAGCATCAGGCTGGATTTGCCGTGGGAGAGCTAAGCTGCTGCTTCTAAGCTAGGCATCAGTGACGAAAGCCTCCAGAGCTATTGCTTACTCTGTCCTGAGCAAATGTTGGCTTCAACTGAGAGAGCCAAGCGGCTTGGCATGGGGCGGCCTGGAAGGATGGGAGCTGAGCTGCTCTCAGAGGGGTTTCCAAAAGAGCCCTTTCTTGCTCACAGAATCAGTGTGCCTGGATCTGTGTCCCCGTGGAAATGAAAGAAATCACCAATTACATACAAACGTGAACAGGACAGTTCGGTGTCGGCGGAAGTGTCTTCTAATGAGATCATCACAAGAAAGGGGTTGTGTGGCTGGTGTCCCAAAGCCTAGTGCCTTCCCTTTGGGACAGAGTTAGTCAGGGGCATTTCACAGACCTCACACCCGCCATGTTAATGGAAGCTGCCCAGAGTTTATCCTCAGTCTGCTGCAACGCCCACAGTTAGAGACCTCAGTCATTAAACCTTCGCCCCCACAGGGTTACACAAAAGCCGTGATCAGAACCTGCCCCTGTTCTCGTCAGAGGAAATTCCATCCAGGCAGTGCTGTTTGAGCCCTGTAAAAGCCACAGGCGATGAGAACTTCTCTGCTCCCAGGGCTTCTTGGGGAGTGTTGGCCCCAAATAACATCACTGGCACCTTGGTTCCAGCCTTGGACATGTTCATATCCAGGGATCTGTTGGGTTCATCATATTCTATAATCCTCCAAATTAATGTGGAGCGAAGTGGGACAAACCTCTGCAGCGGCCCCCTGGGGTGACGAGTGAGAGTGCTGGAATGTCCAAGGGCTGTCCCAGCTGTTCTGCTCTCATCTCTACCCTTGAAGACAGCGGTTTCCAGTGACGACTGAACCTCTACAGCGTCCTCCCCCCACAGCCACAAGCTCAGGGCATCATGTAACAGAATGAGGATAAAATCCCAGCCCCGTGACATACAGCTCTATCAAACCACAAGAAGCCGCCTGCCATGGTGCCCGATTCTATCTGCCAAGCATGAGACCTCAAGGAGTCTAGCCATCTCCAAGGCAACAGATGCTGTCACCTAGGTACCCACAGGTTTGCAGAGCTCAGCGTCTTTGGCCCTTGTTGCAGATAAAGAAGGGGAATACGAATCCTGTGGCTGGAGATCGAGGCAGAGCCTCCAGCTAGAGTATGCACCTGGGTTTTGGGGGGAGGACTGCCTTAGGCGAGCCTGGTGGCTCTGCACCACATGTGATAGGACTGGGAGTAGGTATTGGGGGTAATGGACAAGTGCAGGGCATTACACAGAGAACAGGGAAGCTACCGTTACTGGGTCTAATGCGCAGGTCAGCAACCCCTGGCCTCCAGCAGAGATCTTCCTGAGAGCAGGACTGGACCATCTGCTCAGCTTTGCTGGGGTTCAGTTGGACACAGGGCTCAAAAACTTGGCTTGAGTATTTGGGCAAAATAAAGAGTGTGTCCACTGGAGGTTGTGGGTGTGGTGGGAGAGAAGCCTACAGCTGTGCCCCTGCCCTGGCATCTGTGCGGTCTGGGGACGGCTGCCTCTCCTTCTGTTGCAGGAGGTGATCGCAGAGCAGCGCCGAGCCCTGAGCTACATGCTGCAGCAGCTACTCAAGGAGAAGAAGCAAAGGGAAGAGGAACTGCAGCAAATTCTGGTTTGTGGTGGGACTGGCTGATGGCTCTAGACAAGCAGCAGCAGGCAGTGCTGTGCGGGGGTAACGGTGGCACGCTTGGCCATGGAGGGGGAGTGAGGACCAAGATGAGAGGCGTGAAGTCCTGCGCTCGTAGGGCCCTTGGGTATCAATGGGAGCCCTTCTGGAGGGTCAGGTTCTTAGCGCCCCTCCTCCTGCCAGTCCCTGGAACCGTGTGGGCGCACTGTTTGGCAGAGGTCAGCTTGCATCCTCCCTCCCTGCCAGAGGGATGGTGCCCGGCGCAGGGGTTATTGCAGAGGGTATCCATGGCCTGCCGACGGACTTCGTTTTCACGAGCCATAGCCACTGGCAGCCTGTAGCACCGGTCAGTCTCAGTGCGTGGGCCAGGGTGCCTGGGGGATGGGGACGGAGGGAGATGCAATCTCCTGGGCATGAGCCAGAGGACGGATGTTGGGATTGAAGCAGGGCCCGCCCCAGAAGGCCATGAAGTGTGACTGCCCCGCCCTGGCAATGTGAGCCACCTTCCGTGGCTCTGAGCTTGCGCCGCGCTGATGGTACTGTTGGCTTCCCCTTTGGCTCAAATACAACCTCCCCGAAGCAGGTTTCTCATTCCCCTTGTTTTCCTTGCAGCTGGAGATGGAGACGAAAAGTGAAACAAAGCAGGAGAACTACTGGCTCATCCAGTATCAGCGCCTGCTGAACCAGAAACCCCTCTCGCTGAAACTGCAGGTCACTGCCACTTACTCCTGGGATTGCGGTACTGCTGGGGGCCCGCGGTGCTAGGCCCTGGATGTGTGTAATAAAACAGGCCCTGCCCCAAATCTACGCAGGCAACAAGCCTTTTCCATTGCCCTGCCCGCTAGCTCAGCTGGAGCTAGGACTGGCGAGCAGTTCCCATTAGCAGGACCACTACAAAGGCTGAAATGCTGCAGGGGTGGGGTTGGTCCCTGGAGCGAGGGGCCGGGGCCAGGGCCGGGGCAGACAGCTGGTTTGGGAGCAGTGCCTATTCCTCTGACATGCATTTGGAACAGGGTCTCAGCCCGGCTGGGGGCTGACCCTGCGCGTTTCCTGGCTGGGAGACAGCTGGGTTTGCCGTGTGTTTTCCAGGAGGAGGGCTTGGAGAGGCAGCTGGTAAACCTGCTTATCGAGCTGTCGGCTGAACAGTACGTGCCAATCTTTGCCCATCATCGGCTCTCACTGGAAATGCTCAGCACCATGACCCTCAGCGACCTGGAAAAGGTATGCTGGCAAACGTCCCCAAGGTGCCACTCCCTGCCTCCGCCCTGCACTCCAGGGGCTGATCCTGCCCTTGCCCTGGGCAGCCTGGTGACACCCTGTTGGGTTTTGTGCGTAACGTGCGTGTGGGGCTGGGCAGAGGGCCCCGTGCTGCCCCAGCCACCTGCTCCTGTGGGTACTCTTCCAAGGGCCTGTGTCCCGCCACGTAGGGAGCCTTACCCCCCCCAGCGTCTGCCAGGAGGGCACCAGTACAGCTGGCATGTGACCTTCGTTCTCCCTTGAGTGCGCTCCATGCCTGTTGCTGGCCCATGTAGAGAAACGCTTTGGTCCTGGCTCCAGGGTGTAGTGGAAAGGCAGGAAGGGCAGCATGAAGCCGGCAAACCTTGCCCAGGCAGTGTGGCCAGGCTGTCTGTCTCCTGCTCGGGGAAATGTGGCACCGCCATTCGCTCTGCCTCCCCAGTGGCTCTGCTCTCAGCGCTGGCCTCGGAGAGCGAACTGATCTCTCCTTGTGCCACAGATTGGAGTCGCAGAAACTGGTCTACAGCACGCCATCCTCAGGCGAGCCCAGGAGATCCTGGCTGTGGCTAAAACAATCCCAGGTACCACCAGCTTGTTCCTCTGCCTGATTGCTGGATGTTGGTTCCCTTTAAGAGTCCTGTTCTCCTTCAGCCCAGGGCTGGAAATCTGCGGCTGTGCGGGGGCTGGACAACCCAGGTGGGGAAGGAGAGCTGTGCAGGGCTGAGGGGGGGGCCAGGGAAGAGGCAGGCCTGGAAGGGGCTGCAGAGCTGGTTGTTTAGAGGCGGGGATTGCTGACCATGCGCAGGCCCCCTTCGGCTGGGCTGGCAGAGCTCCGCGCTGAACTGTGGCCTGGGGGCTGGACTAAGAGGAGGCTAGCGCCAGCACTCATGTTTTCTCTTACTAACTGCAGAGCTGTTGATGAGCACTGAAACCAAGGTTCCTGTCACAGAGCCTAGTGCCCCCCCTGAGGAAACCCTCTATGCTGAGGTCCCTTCTGCTCCCCTGATGGAGCTGGATGAGAGGAAGTCCGAATGCGTTGTCTGCATGGAGCAGGAGGTGAGATCCTGGAGTGGGCAACGGGGCTGTTGGTGTACTATGCTGCAGCGGTGTACGAGGCTGTCCTGCTGGGTGGGTCCAGCACCTCACCCGGGGCAGGGCCTCCTCGTCCCTACCTTTGTGGAGGCTGCAAGGCACATGTGACACCCCAGCTGGCTGTTGCAGGGAGCCCAGAGCATCCTCTTCACGTCTGTGAGCCCAGCCCTGGGCTGCCAAGCAAACTGGCAGAGAAGAGCAGCAAATGCTGACTCTGCTCCTCTTGGCACCCGGCATCCTTCCAAGGGGTGCTCGCAAGCAGGGGAGGTGGGGGTAGGGTCAGTAGCCTTGGCTGGAGGAAAGATTTGTGCGTTTTCACTGGGTTTATCCCTGCCAATGGGGCATGGCAAGAGAGAGGCTGCGATGGGGGTCCCCCGCAGATTGGCTCTGTCCAAACCCCAGCTCTCCAGAGCAGCAGTGCACCAGCTCTCTCCTTGCTAGCCCTGCTTTGCCCAGGGTATGGCGGAACGTAGGAGAGTGAGAGCTGGGCCTGACACTGCTTCTGTGTGTGATGCTTAGACTAAGGGACCAGAGATCAGGACGCTTGGATTCCAGTCCCAGCTCTGCCATGGACTCATTGGGTGACAGTGAGCAATTCACAGCCCCGCTCTGTGCCTCAGTTTCCCCTCTGTAAAAGGCGTGACACTGCTCTTCGGCCTGGCCCAGAGGGTGACTGTGCACGCCAGGCTTGGTGCTGGGTGGCTGGGTGTCACAGGAGCGCTATGACCTCGTCTCCACTCTGCCTCCTTCCTGCAGGCCCAGATGATCTTCCTGAACTGTGGCCATGTCTGCTGCTGCCAGACCTGCTGCGAGGCCCTGCACGTCTGCCCCCTGTGCCGCAAAGATATTGTGCAGCGCGTCCGCATCTTCCACAGCAGCTAGCCATGGATGAGCTGCTGGGCTCTTAGGGCCTCGGGTGCCATCAGCAGGGAGGGCCGGCTGCCCGAGGCTCCTTGGGGACCGGGCTGTCTGCTCATCCCCATGTCGTAGTGTGTGTACGTACACACACACACACCCACCCCCAAGGACACACACACACACCCACCCACCCACCCCCAAGGACACACATGAGAGAGAGACGCTCGGAGCCCTTGCTCATGAGGCTGCTTCGGGGAGGACTGCAACATGCACGGTCCCCTCCGTCCTCATGGGCGTATCGCCTGGGGTTGAATGTTCTCCTACACTCCCCGTAGGCATGTGTAGCAATGAGCTGCTTCTCCCCCAGTGTCCCTGCAGTTTTCCCCAGTGCGACGCAGATGGAAATGGGCTTTGCTGATGGACTCATGAGCCCCCAGGTGCCGGTGGATTTCTGCCTCCTTTGCCTTTGTATGGCCCTCTCTGTGTCCATGTGCTCCTAAGACAGCTAGGGGACTGCATGCAGGGGGCCGAGCAAGCCCTCCCACTCCCCCCGTCTAATTTATTTATTTGCTGCCAGCAAGGTGATCTCACAGCACCGTTTCCTGGAAGACAGAAGAGACTGGTTCAGTCAGTAGCTTCCCTTTGTGCATGGCCTGGAGCCCCTGGGAGGATAGAGCTCCATGGCAGGGTGGGGTTGCTGGGAAGGACGATGAACGCAGGGCTTGGCAGCCAGCATGTGATTCTCTGGGAACCCAGCCACCTCTCACCCCAGACTGCTCCAAAGCCTTCCACCCCTCACGCTCCTGCACCATGAGCCCTAGCAGCTGACCCTGCCGCGCTTTCACTCTGCCCCTGCTCCCGCTGAAGGGGGGGCCTGCGGGTCTGCCGACCGAGAGCTGTCTGGGTGGTTGCGTCTGCTCCAGTCTTGCATCTCGAACTGCAGGCTGCTAGCATAGCAGGTCAGGAATGGACTGGCAGGGCCCACTCCTGTCCCTGGGTTTAGGGAGGGACAACCCCTCCGTCAGTGAGCTGGTCCTGCAGCATGGGGCCCCAAGCTGCTCTGCACAGGTGGTCATCGCTGGAATTGTGGCATCGTTTACCCAGCCCTAGCAAGGGTCCTGACTGAAAATAAATATGTATCTCTGAGCCCGGGCTCTGAGTCCATCATGGGCACTGCGGCCGCAAGGCCCTTGGTGCTGGGGAGAGTGTTGCACTCTTCCCAAAGCTGTGGGCTGGAGCGAGCTGGGCAGGGGGGAGTGGATGTCATTGAAAGAGCTCTTGGCAGCTTTGCAGTGGTAGCCTAGCCTTTGATTAATTGCTGCTCCATTTTAATAAGTAACAATTTCAGTAAGTCCCTGCTCTCTGGACCTTGAAGTACAAGCTAAACCAACCAGTCTAGTCCCTGTGTGCCACATCCCCCAGGAGCAGCTGTTAAAAAGCGGCTGGTTTCTGTTAGTCAGTTTACCCACTTTTCTTTCTAGAAACGAGGGCAGTTGAAGGGGTGGGTGATGTGTTGTGTGCTGGCCTTTTCCTTCCACTGGCCGAGGTTCCCAGCCTGCCCTGGGTCCCACTCAACAGTGGGGTTGCTGGGGTCTCGCTGTTATCCTCATCTGTTCACATCAGCCAGCCTAGCCCCTGGAATTGGTGGTGTTGGCTCAAGACCAGCTGGGGGTGCTGCCGGGCAGTGGCAGAGCTGGGCGGGGGGAAGGCGTAGGACGACTAGTACTGTGCTACGGTGTGTTGATGGCACGAGAGAGGCTCAGGCCATGCCTGGCTCTCCAGAGGCGCAGGAGGCCATTTCTCCCCACCCAGCCCTGATTTCGTTGGCAGTCTGAGCTCTGAGAGGAAGGCTCCAGGATGTGGGGGCTTTGGAGCAGGCCTCAGCCTGGTTTGGCCCCATCACTGGTGATGGCAAAGCAGCCGAAGGCTGATGGGCCTGACGCTGCAAGATGTGCCTGTGGGGCGGCGTGCTCTCTGGGTGTGCTCAGGTGTCGTTAAAGTATCCCTGGTGTGGGGAGGCAGGTGTGTGTGATGGGGGTGGGGTCACTTCCCAGAGTTGGGGCCCAGGAGGGCTGGAAGAAGGGCCATGTCTGGGGGGTCCTAGGGGCTGGTTCTCAGCACAGCCAGGGGCACTATCAGCCAATGAAATGGAGGAGCTGCCTAAGTGGACTCAGACTGAAATGGGCTGGAGGCCCCGCAGGGGGGCCTTACCCACCCACTCGCCCCACCCTCAGGCCTTTTATTGTTGCCTGTTTGTCTCTGGGGTGAGCCCCCCTCGCTCCCATGGCCTCCAGCAGGGGTGGAGGTGCAGGATCGGGCCCTTCCTCCCTGCGGTGGGCTCAGCTCAGGAGCAGCTGGTTCCTTTGGCAGCATCCCCCCTGTCCCCTCTCCCTAGCTCCCCGGCCCTGGCTGGGGCGGTTCCAGGCTGGGCTCTGAGAAGGTTTATCCTGGGACATCTCTGAATGGGCATCTAAAGCCAGCAATGAAACTCCTGTCTGTCCCTCGAGGGGCAGGGTCGCCCCCGCCTCTCTCCAGGAAAGGGGCTTTGACCGTCCCCTCCGGGGCGCCCTCCCCCGGACAGGCCTTGTGCCCCCAAGCAGGTGGCAGAGGGGCGGAGGTGGCACTGGCAGGGTCATGGGAATGGCAGCAGCAGCCACAGCACCTTCTGCCCACGTCTCATCCAGACCCGTTTGGCGCTGGCCCTGTTCAGTGGGGCCCTAGGGAGCTGGAGGCTGCATCCCATGACTCCCCTCTGGCCTCAGACTCTCCCGTCTGCCTGGCCGTGGGGCGCATCTGTGGGCTGTGAGGGCAGCATGCCAGGGAGCTGTGGGGCCTTGTCAGTGTCAGTCCCCAGCCTGCACCTGGTAACTAGCACTAAACGGCTGGGACAAGGGATGGGCCCTGCCCACTGAATTTCCTGCCCTGGGCTCCCACACCCAGGAACTGCGAGTGCCCCAGAGGGGAAGGGGGAGGAGAGCTCCCCATGGCTCCGGTCCTGGTGCGTTCTGGGCTCCGGCAGGTTGTGAACTGTGGTGTGTTGTGGGTCAGAGGATGGGGCAGGGAGGGCGGGAGGCCTCCAGCAAAGACAAGACTCTTGCCCCTATGTGCAGCTGTTTACTGGAGCTGTGGCAGCGTTGGCAGGCGCCGCACGTTGCTGTTGGCAAAGGCTCGTGTCCCCTCGTGTGTCTGCCTGGGGAGGGATCCCCTGGCTGCTAACTCCACAGCCTGAGCTGCTGCTCCAGGGGCAACACCGTGGCATGTGCGATTTTGCACCCTCGGGAGAGTCTGTAATGCTGGCCCTCCCCTCTCCTCCCCGTGTCCAAGGCAGGTGATGAATGACCAAGCCAAGAAGCAAGGTCCACACCCTGTCCATAAACAAGCCCCAGCCAAAGGTCCACGGAAAATGCAGAGCCAGGAGAAGGCCCCCCCACACACACACACCCCCGCCCCCCGCCCCAGGTAGGAGCTGGGATTGGGCTGCGGGAATGCATCTCCTCCGCTGCTGTTTGTCCAGAGCTGCGTAGCCCGTGTCTGGGTCGGGCCTGAGATGAGAAGAAAGAGCCGGGTAGGGAACGGTCACAAAGCAGGCACCCGCTAGCGCTGCCTCCGCAGCCCGTGGAGGCAGCAACAAGTAAGGCCCCAGCCATTGCCCAGGTGGTAGCGTCAGCCTATGGCAATGGTGCAGGCCCAGCCCCAGTCCCCCACCTGAGGCCCCCTTGCACCCTGGCGTTCAGGCCTGCAGACACTGGACAGATCTTCAATCTCAGCAGCCTCCCTCCTGTCCACTGCCTCTTGCCTCCCCCACCAGCAGGCCACCCACTTTGCCACTTTCCCTCCCTTCCCTAGTGATTCCCCGGGTGCCCTGCTGTCCCCAGCCCTCAGCGGCTCACCTCCTGCTGCCAGCCCGGCACAGACACTAGAGAGAATTTCAAGTTCTGGCCATTGCAGCTTCTCTGGCTCTTGTCAGTCTGCTGATGAAAGGCCTGCGGTGTCAGTGAGCTCTTTGTAGGTACCGAGAGACCGTGATGAACGTACCCCTTCCCCTGCTGTTGGATAAACTAAACCGAGCGAGCGCCTTCAACCTCTCACAGGACAACAGGTCTCCAGCCCCCAGCCAATTCCTGTAGCTCTTCACTGAACCACTTCCAAAGTTTAAACCTCCTTCAAAGTGTGGACCCCAGCCCTGGGCGCAGGATCTAGTGGGGGTCTCATTAATGCCATAGCCAGAGGAACTACTTCCTCCGTGTTCCCTCTTATATACCCAAGGCTTGCGTTAGCCAGCAGCAGCGCCCTGGGAACTCGCTCCACTGGTTGTCGGCCGTGGCCCTACGTCCTGCCCAGCTGTACAGAGGAGTGGCTATGCTGCTTTTCACTCCTTTGGCCACGCAGCTGACTCCTAGGGCAATCCGGAGGGTGACTGCACTACGTGGGGATGTAGCTGTATTAATAACGATCCTGACTTGTCTGTGCTTCTTGCCTGGGGTGATGGTGCCTGTCCTGGTCCTGGAGCCGAGGGGAATATTCAGGGCTGAGGGCTAGGAAAGAGTCTTGACTTTCAAACGAAGCAAATTAACCCTGGAGTCAGCCAATAACCACCCTGCTCCACACAACCCCCTTCTGCACAAAGCCGGCAAGTGGCCAATTCTGACGGTTGTGAGGCTTCCCTTTATAAGACTCTATGTTCAGTTGCTTATAACCAAGCCAAACGTTCTGCATTTGGGCCGCGGTTTCCTAGGCCGAGTGTCGGCCTCAGGCTTGGTTGGTTGGGGGCATTTCAGCCAAAACTGTTGAGTCACTTTTCAGACTGAGATTAGGTAAACTCTGTTCTTTTGTCCACGTAAACACAAATACGTACAGTACAACCGTTTCTCTTTGGCGCAGGGACTTGACATGCGGGGGGTGGGGGCTTGGTGTCAGGGATGGGCCTTTTGCCATCCCCGTGAAAATTCACACAAACGTGGCCATATTGGGCACGTGCCACCTCCACAGAACAACTGAGTCCAGGACTGCAGGGGCCGAGCAGGACTTCTCCTGCCATTGCTGCACCCGGCTGCCATGTGGCTGCTGTGGGGCGGGCAGGAGAAACCTGTCGCTCCTGTGCTCCTACTGCTCCCCTCCCCAGCCCCTGCTGGGTCTAGGCAATGGAGGGGGAGGAGGAAGCTGCCTGATTGAAATGCAGCGCGCAGGTTGGGAGGGGAATGACCCAGAGAATGGGGAGGAGGGTGCACATAGACCGTGTTCACCTGAGCGCATTCGGGACATAAGCAGCGGGTGACAATACCCTACCAGGGAGCTGAGTAACACTAGCTCACCTGGCCCGGCCCTGCCCCCACCCATGGGGTGTTAGAGAGGGCCCAGCTCTGCCTCATGGGGCGGCAATGGCTCCTGTCCCGTGGCCACAGGGGGGATGTAGAGCCAGGCCAGCCAGCTCTGTCCTGTCCCCTGGGCACAGTTCCCCACCCCCCCTTTTGGCTCTTTCTCACCACAGGGCTTGTGTGAGGGCTTCCCTCAGGCGGGGCATGCAAGTGGGGGGGCAGTTGGTGAGCTGGGTGATAGATTTGGGGGGGCTGAGCCCCCTCTAGCCCTAGCCACCTGCCCCTATCCCCTGGGGCCAGATTTGCTGACGCTGGTAGGCGCTCTCTGCACAGAAAGGACCACATGTGCCAAAGGGTCTGGAAAAGCAGGAGCTGGGCGCCCAAAACGAGTGGCCACTGTGGGTGGGTTTGGTCTTATCTGCTCTGACCTCCGTTCACCAGCTGGGCTCCAAGGATGATGCCACCACTGACGTGCAGGGGGTGGCACGGAGATCAATTCATTCATATTCGTAGCTGACACGCGCAGGCGCTGTGGTGAGAGCAGCACTTGTCTGTATTCAGTGCAGGGGGCGGTAAATACACATGGGGGGCCAGCCACTGAGCAACCTGGATACAAAGAAATAGGGGGGTCCTGTGGGGACGACAGCAGGTCCCTGGTGCCTGTGAAGACTGTCCTTGATGCAGACACACAAGGGGCTGGGTTTAGGCAGCCCAGGCAACTTTATTTTGGCAGGTCCTGCTTTCTGACTGTGTGACTGTGCAGCTTGAGACGGGGCTCTTGACGCAGTGGTTTGATGGACAGAGGCCCCTGGGAGCCCGGCACGGTGCCACCCCAGCACCTCTGGGAGATTGGGTGAAATGCTGGGGGGAGGTTTAGCGCAGCCTGTAAACTCTGGGGCAAGCTGAGGCCTGTGGGTGCCGCACTGGCACGTACTGCAGCACCTAGAGTCAGTGTTGAAATGCCTCGTCCTGCAATGCCAGGCTCCCTGGGAGGAGAAATCAGCTTTCAACAGCCTCATGTCATAGCTGCCTGGGGGTAAATAGTGGGGTCAGGCCCGAGCCATCGCCGCCGTTCGGTATTTGCCTTCTGTAGATACCCAGCCAGGCACTGGGCCGGTGTTGGGGGAGGAGGGAGGAGTCCTCACAGAGCCTGGACATTAGCGAGGTCAAAGCAAAGGCTGGGAGCAGAGCTGGGGTTAGCGCCCTCCAGCCAGGTTGGGGGCGAGCTGCCCGTCCTGAGCCAGGCGCCTGTGTGAGCGGCTCTTCCTAACGCAACGCTGCCCTTCACGAGCTGTGTCGCTCATGGCATTGCGCTGGAACTGGGGGGCCTGGGAGGCCAGGAACTGGGGGGCCATGGGGGCTGGAACTGATGGGTCAGGGGCACCATGCACACCCCCTTTTGGATACGGGGGTAGTAGCCTCAGCCAGGCACGGGGCAGCAGAGGCAGGGGCTGGCGGGGAGCTGACGAGGCGATCAGCTTCCCCACTGACAAGCACAGCCCCTGCCAGTGGCGCCATCCTCCTCCTGGTGGGGGGCTGAGGTGGGCCTTAGCCACCCCCTCACTGGAGCCCCGCCCTGCTCCGCCTCTCACCCCTGGACCCTCCACCTGCCCTGGGCAGCACACCCCAAGAGCAGGGACACAGGCTGTGGGCTCAGCTCGGGCACCCCAGCCCACCACCCAGGGCGAGCGGAGAGTCCAGGGTTCCCCAGAGCAGCCGGGCTCCCTGAGCGGCTCTTACCAACAACAGCCTGGCTCCAGCTTCCAGCAGGGTCTTGGGGAGAAAGGAGGCACAGGGATGGGGCCACAGTTCTGGCACCAGTGGCCCCCCACTTTTACACAGGCTCTGGTGCTCCTGGCTCAGAGGCGTGAAAAATGCAGCCCTGAGTGGCGGCGGGAGGCCAAGTCCAGCCTAACTCGGGTGCCGACAATGCTGGGTTGACGGAAGACGTCTCCCTCGACCTAGCTCCTGCTTCCTCTGGATGGGCCCAAGGCAGCAGGTCCCCAGCCCGCCCCGGCCCACATGGCACTGGACGTGTGCGCCAGGGAGTGCGGGATTTGCTATGGGGCCTACAGAGCGGCTCCCACGTGGCGGGTGCCCAAGCTGCTGCTGTGCCACCGCTCGCTCTGCCTCACCTGCCTCTGGAAGCTGGTCTGCCAGGCCCAGGCCGTCACCTTTGTGGCCTGCCCCTTGTGCAAGACGGTGACCTTGTGCCCGAGCGGGGCCGCAGGCCCTGCAGAACGACGAGGACATGCTGCGGGAGACGTCGGCCCGGCGCAGCCCTGGGTTCCAGGGGAATCACCTACAGCTGCCTGTTGGGGTGGACACAGGCCCCAGTCTCAGGCTCCGTGTTGCTTCCCAGCACTCAGTGTTGTGAGGTCATGTCCTCGCGTTCCTGCCGCCTGCTGCACGGCGCGGCTGAACCGGCTGCAGCGTGGCTGTGGCTGTCTGACAACAGGGCATGGGGCTGACGAGCTCTGAAGGGACGGGCTGGCTGTCTGCCTCAGCCAGGGCATGGGCACCAGATTTGCTGCTGGTGCCGTGAGCTTGTGCATGGTATGGGTACGGCCTTCCTCTGGGGCGGGAGTTGTGCGAGCTCAGCCCTTGGGAAGATCCAGCCAGCGCTGGCCCCAGAAAGAAAGGACTCCGAATTCCTGGCCTGCTTTGGGTGGGGGCCTCATTTAACAGGAAGGTCTTGAACTGATCGTTTCTCTGCCTGTCCTGGCTGCCTCCCTGCCCCCAGTGCACCCCCCCAGAGAAAGCAGCCAGCACCTCCCACACGGTGCGCTTGGGCAGGCAGAGCTAACGGGGCCGTAAGGGTGCATACATCTCAGGTGGCAGCAGGCTGCGAGCTGCCTTGACAGCACAATCCCACCTGCTGCCATTTGCTACCTTCAGGTCTAGCGGCTACTGAAGGGGGGGGTCCAGTTTGCCCTGGCCAAGTTCCCAGACAGGGAGGGGACCGCTGGGGCAAACAGAAGGGTGGAGGGAGTTTAGGGAGCCCCTTGAAGGGGTGTAGGACTCTGAGAAGACTGAGGCTCCTGTTCGAGGGGACAGGCCCAGGCTGTTGTGAGGGGAGGGCAGAGCACCCCCATGGGAGGGAGTCATGCAGGGGCTATTCTGCTGTGCCCTAAGGGTCTATTCACACTGCAGGATTCTCCTGCCTTAAATGCGGGGAGTAACTTCCCCTAAGGCGCATGTTTGTAAAGGCTGGTGGGGCTCTCTTTGTCCCGGGGACAGAGTCCATCCAACCCTTCCACATGCTAATGACCTCAGTTAATGGGCAATCAATTAACTCCAGGGAGATAATCTCACAGAGATAACTAAACCCTTAATGGCAAATTGTCCAGGATCCCCACCAGATGCCTCTGGCCGGATTGTTAAATGTATTTAGGAGCCTAAAGGTTCCTAGATTCCCAGGCCAGAAGAGACCATTGTGAGCGTCTAGTCTGACCTCGGCATGATGCAGGCCAGGAGCTGCCCCAACCTTATTCCTTGAGCAGAGGTGTTAGAAAAACTGCCAATCTTGATTTAAAACCTGTCCAGGATGGAGAACCCACCACAACACTTGGTAAATTGTTCTAATGATTATTTACCTCACTGACCTTATCTGCAGGCTGAATTTGACTAGCTTCAGCTGCCAGCCATGGGATTGTGTTATAAATTGCTCAGCTAGACTCAAGAGCCTATTATCAAATATTTGTTCCCCATGTAGATACTTACAGCCTGTGATCAATTCACTGCTTCACCTTTTCATCGTTTAGCTGAATAGATTGCGCTCCAAGTCTATCGCTCCTATTTGAAAACCAGGAGGGGGGAAGGTAGGGAGGAACCTGTTAGGTAGGTTTTCTAATACTTCAGTCATTCTCAAGGCTCTTTTCTCAGCCCCCTGCAATTTATCAACATCCTTTTTGAATTGTGGGCACCAGAACTGAACACAGGATGTCAACAGTGGCCTCCCCAGTGCCAACTATAGAAGTAAAATAACCTCTCTACTCCCGCTCAAGAGCTCCTGGTTATGCAGCCATGGCTCACACTAGCTCTTTTGGTCACAGCATCACATGGGGAGTTCATGTTCAGCGGATTCCAAACTCTTTTTCGAGTCTCTGCTTCCCATGACAGAGGTCCCCATTCTGTCTATGGCCCACATTTGTTCCTAGATGTCTTAACAGAGCCATATTAAGCGTATTTGCTTATGCCCAGGTTACCACACAATGCAGCTCTTGTGTCAGTGATCTGTCCTCTTTATTATTTGCTACGCCCCCAATTGTTGTGTTGTCTGCGAACGTTAGCAGGGATGGTTTATGTTGTATTCCAGGTCACTGATAAAACATGTTAATGAGGTAGGGCCCCCACTAGAAACACGCCTGCCTGACGACAATGCCCCTTTTGAACCCTAGCACTTCGATGGTTTAATCCACGTGCCGTGTGCCGTGCTGAGTGCTCTCGTTTTTCATTCAAAATGTTGTGCAATTTGCAACACCAAGTGAAAGGCCTGACAGAGGGTAAATGTATTATGTCAACACACTGCTGCTGTGGCCAGCCAGACACGGGACCAGCTCCACAAAAGTATTTAGGCTCCTAACTCCCATTGAAATCAACTGGCGCTCAGATCCCAAATAGCTGTGTGCATCTGGGCCCATGTTGTCCAGGCATTTGGGTGCATCGTTAGGCACCTTTAATATCTTATGAAAATCTGTCCCTCTGTGCCCAAATTGGGCTCTCAAGAAATTTAATCCATTTACTGTGACCTCCAGCCCTTGCTGCTCTCAAACATGTTAGTACAAAATCACCTGATGGACATCCCAAGTTAGGTGGGATGTGAGTGTGCAAACGCTGCTCAGACAGAGAGCAGAGTGGATGACAGCACTTGCCAGCAGTAGCTGTGGGTTGTAAAGGCCATTTAAAACCTGCTCTGGGACAGGCTGGCCTGATGTCCTTGTCGGCTGCTCTCCACGGGGCAAAAAGTTCTTTTTTTCGTTTCTCTTTCCATTGTTTAAATCCTGTTTGGTTTCGGCATGTGAATCCCAGTGGGGTAGCCTGAGCCGTTCTGCTGGGAGCTGGGCACAGGAGAGACAAAGTCAATGATCACTGGTGCTGCGTGTGAAAGCTGAGCTACGGCGGGAGGGCAGGATTATTTTTTTCAGCTTTTAAACTCTTGAACCGGGTTCTTTGTTATGAACACTTACTGCATGCCATCGACGAACGTGCTTGGGGATACAGGAGCCCTTCACTAACACGTCAGCACCCTTGCCTCTGCAGTCTGGGCTGGAGCTCCCAGTAAACCCAGGCAGGATTCAACGTGCTTATTTTTCTCAGGTGAAAAAGATGCAGTTAAAACACAAACGCACGAAAGAAACCCCCTTCCAGGCTCTTAACACAATAAAGCAGGAAAAACGGAAATAGGCTCCGTTTTTAAAACTCCTCTGCAACAGCAACGTGCAAGTGGAGAGGGGCCTGGCCAAGCAGGAAAGGGCAGACGGGGGAACAGTAGGAGATCACCAGTAACCTCTTGCCAGCAGGGACACAGCACTTATTGTATTAAAGACAATTCAAATATGTAAACGCTTTCCTTGGGTCACTTTTCCATGCATGGCATTGCCATAGGGCTGTCTGTGATGGCAAAATGCAAAACATTCTCTCTGGCAAGGGGCAATGAAAAGTTTGAGGTCCCCACCTCTCCTGTAATGTACGTTGGGTGTAACAGTGAGCGGGGGGGCTCACACCCTTAGGAAACTGAAAACAGAACATACTGAGGAAAAGGCCCCAAATGACGCGAGGGAGTGAGCGCCCATGTTGCACTGCAGGCAGCCAGAGGGCTGGAGAGAGGAAGGCTGCAGTACGGGGTGAGGTTAGCATTAGTTTAATTTTTAAATGTCCTGATCTGGTCAGGCGTTTCCAAAGGCGAGCGCTATGTCTGCTCAGCCGCAGCAAAACTTTGGACACAGGACCATGATTCTTGGCACTGTGAGTTCACCCCTTCCTGACTAGCTCCGGGTATGGACGCTCTTATTCCAGCAGCAGAGCGCCTTGGGTCTGTTCATCTTAATGCACAAGGCTGCCGCTTCTGGAAGAAGGGCCACACATTGAGCTACTGAGGCCCGGCTAGCTTGGAGTAGCTTGATGTGTGAACAAGCCTGCAGGCCTGGGGTGCTGAAAGATTTCTCAAAGGTGGGTCAGAGTAATTGTCCCCAGTTTACAGCCAGGTTAAGACACTTGTGTAGGCTTCTCCAAAGCCCCAGCTTGCTGCCTAAGACAGCGACTCTCTCTTCGGCCTTGTCAACACTAGAAAAACAAGTCGACCTAACATAGGTGACTTACAGCCACTGCAGTAATTATGGCAGGTCCTTGGGTCGGTGTGGAGCACTTCCACCGACCTAAAGGGCAGCGTGGGGAGCGGAAAGCCCCTTCTCTCAGCTCGCTGCCAGGAGCCCCACGGATTCCCAGGCTCCTGGTTGGTTGCCCTTCCCCCCCATTCCCCACTGGAAGCTGTCTCTTGCCCCTGGGGACTGGGGTCCAGCTGCTCCATCTTCTCCCCCCTCAGAGCTGGGCAGCCTTGTCAATGCCACAGCTCAGCAGTGACATTGTCAAGGCTGCCCCAGCTCCCAGCAGGGAATGGGCAGAGAGGCACCCAGGGCTTTTCCCTGCCAGGAGCAGGGGAAAAGCCATCCAGGGCTTCTCTGTTCCCTGCTCTTCCCAGAGAACCATCAGCCATGAAATTGACAAGGCTGCCCTGGCTCTGTGGGGAGCTGGTGGAGAAGTGCCCTGGCTTCTCATCCTGCTCACAGCTGGGAACAGAGACCAGCGACCGGCTTCTTGCCCCTCTCCTAGCCAGGAGTGGAGACCAGGTGCTCAGCTCTCAAGGGGGTTTTCTTGTCAATTACCCCACTCCAGCAGAGCCATGAAATTGACGAGGACAGCCCCACAACCAATGTAAGGGATGTCCTGTCTAAGCTGACACTGAATCGCCCTAACTAAACCAGCGTAAGTCCTGCACCTCTCACTGAGGTGCGTGCACCGCCACTGCGTTGTGGACAAAACCTGACTTTTGTTGGCAAAACCCTAGTGCAGCCCCCCTTCGTAGTCTGTGCATTTCCCGTTTGGTTCTCGGGGGGACGTTATGGCCAGAGCTTCATTTGTTATGAGAGAAGTGCTGGGGCTCAAGCCATTTTTGTGCGTTAATAACTGACGTGGTGAGCCCCGCGGTGCTGCGGCTGTGACCTGCCAAGCCTGGAGGAGCCACGGCTCAGCTCTGGCAAGCCCTGGCCAGTAGTTCATGTTCCCAGCGAACGCACACTCTGCTCTCGAGGCAGCAAGAAGAAAAGAATGAAGATGGGCCGCCCAGAAAACTAAACGAAGCAACCCCTCCTTGGACGGCGAGCAGCGTGAGGCCCCCCGGAGCCGGAAATGGCAGGCGGCGTCTCCGCGCTCAGGGCCTGGGAGGCAGGACAGACTCAAGCTCCTTCCCCCACGTAGTCTTGTTACCCAGGCATAGAAACCCCTTTCCAGCACTTGGGCCCAGATCCTCAAAGCACTCTAGGTGCCGAACTCCCGTTGTCCACAATGACTGAGCCAGCTCCTCACGGGCCCCTGCCTCAGCCTGTCCCTTCAGGCTCTCCTGAGCCAGCACCGAGCCCCTTTGCCCCCAAGGCCTCATGGCACCCAGCGTCCCCCCATGGCACAAACGGGGCAGTCCTGCCCGAGGCCTGGCTGCCCAGCAAGCAGACCTCCCCCCCCAGCCCCGGGGGCTGTGCCCGAGCTGCCCCCTTTGGCTGCCCCCTGGATCTGCTCTGGCTGCGCTACGGGAGTAGGGCTGCGCCTGCGACTGCCCAGGGCAGGTATCTCCCAGCACCACGTGCAGGGCTCCCCCAGCCCCTCTGCCCCAGCAGATGCTGGCAGGACCTTCCCTTGAGGCTGATCAGCAAGTGGAGGGGGCGGGGGGAGAAGTGTATGTATGGGGGGAAATAAGCCCACAGCAAGGACGCTGAAGCCTGAGCGGGAAGTGGGCAGGGCTGCATAGCCTGGCACTGGGGCAGCCCCGGGGAAGGGGCAGTTTGCTGGCTGGGCTCGCTGGTCGGGCGTCCGTCCCCTGGGGGCCTGGGCTCTGCTGGCTCGTTAGCAGAGCCCGTTGGGGCCTGGGTGGCGTGGACAGAGACCCAGCACACGGGGTTGGGGCGCACGGAAGGCTGCCTTTATTTCCTCTGTGCACAGACTCACTCTACATGCGCACAACGCCCACCCCAGAGGCCTGGCCATCCTGTCCAGGCCCTGGGCACCCCTGGCGCCCCACGCCCCCCCCCCCACACAGCCCCAGGAGCAGCTGCCCCCGGGCACACACGGACACTCTCGGTGGTGCTCGTGCTGGAAGGCTGTAGACGAGTGGTTCCCCCGGCGCCCTGCTCAGCCTGCCCTGTGTCCCCGGCCCCGAGGCACCACTCCCAGGGCTCAGCGAATCTCTGCTGGGTCAGGATGGGTGGAGGCTGCCGCGTTGGGACTCCTGCAGGGATCCCATTCCTCCAGCAGCAAGCAGGGTCCTGCCCTCGTAGCTCCCAGGCCGGTTCTGTCCTGAGCCAGCTCCTGCTGCGCACCCCGCTCCTGGCCTACTTGAGGAAGACCAGCAGGAAGAAGACAGAAATGATGAGGATGAGGATGCCCATGGCGAAGCACAGGCGCAGGTTCTCCACCGAGATGGGTGTCTGAGCGTCGGCGGGCGCCGCCCGGCCCGGGAGTCCCACCAGGAAGGCATTCTGTACCTCCTGCACGTGGAGTCCGTTCCAGGCCCGGGGGCTGCCCGGGACCGACAGGCCGTATGGGGAGACCAGGCTGCTGATGGTGAAGATGGACGAATGGGTCACGTAGTTAAACTCCACGTCCAAGGACAGAGAGGAGATGCTTGTGGAGCACTCCGAGGCGCTGGGGGATGCCTCCTCCTCGATCCTCTCCTCTTCCTCCCCAGGCGCCGAACTCCCCACCGCCGGGACCCCGGGGCCACGTGGGCTGCGCCGGGCCGACGTCTCCCGCAGAATGTCCTCGTCATTCTGCAGGGCCTGCGGCCCCTGCTCGGGCACCAGCGTCACCGTCCTGCAGAAGGGGCAGACCACAAAGGTGACGGCCTGGGCCTGGCAGACCAGCTTCCGGAGGCAGGCGAGGCAGAGCGAGTGGTGGCACAGCAGCAGCTTGGGCACCCGCCACGTGGGAGCCGCTCTGTAGGCCTCATAGCAAATCCTGCACTCCCTGGCGCACACGTCCAGCTGGGCGTCAGCCACAGCCAGCGCCATGTGGGCTTGGGCGGGCTGGGGCCTGCTGCCTTGGGCTAGCTCAGGCCGTTACTGCGCGCCCAGCCCCAGCCCTCCCAGGGCTGCAGGAGTGGACTGGCCTTGGCTCCCAGGGGCACAGGATGAAATCAGCCAGTCCGAGCGCCCTGCCTGCTGGCAGTCTGGGTCTTCGGTCCTGCACTGAGCCGGCTCCTGGCCTGTGGCTTTCCTGCCTCAGAGAGCACGACGTCCCCGGGGCGAGGCAACACACTGCAGGAAAGGAGACGGCGAGGCTGCCTCAGCTCCGCTGCTTTGACCCAACTGTGCTGGCCACAGCCCTGGGGAGCCGCGGCGCCCTGCCGTGGAGAGACCTGCCTGGAGAAGCCAAGTTGCTTTCTGAATCCAGAAGGAGCAATGCTGCTTTTGTAGCTTTCAGCCTCCTGGCCAGGTACCGTAGTCACTGAGTAACAGGCCAGCTGGGAATCGCTCACTGCAGAGCCGTTTGCACTGAGATAAAGGCAGGGCAGGGGAATGGCTGGTCACTGGCTGAATGTTAATCACTAATTGATGATCTGTTAAGAGCAGGACCTGGCGTGTTGGGATTTGTCTTCCCTCCTTAGCAGGGGCGGAGGTGAATGCCTGCCAGGGGGCCCATTCACAGCTGGGCGTGATGCCTGGCTGGCTAGGGGTGGGAGCAGCTCAGCAGAGCGCAGGAGGGAAGTGCTGGCCAAACACAGGTAATCAGTGGGGTGGGTAAAGTCCCCTTGCTGAAGGGGGAATTGCCCCCTTCCCTGTAACGCACTGTGCTGCTGCATGTTTTTTTTTTTTTTTAATGAAGGGACAGTGGGAGAGGAGAGGAGGAGGGGCCCCAGCCACAGGAGGCGTCGCCTTCCGGGCAGGGCCTTTGCCCTTCTTTTTACCCCCCTGGTTTTTTCTCCTAACTGAGGATGCACCCCCTAGGTCGGGGGGGCGGGAGCCGTGGCAGCGGCAGAGTCCCTGGCTTCCCTGTGTGCTTTGGATTTGCTGGTCTGTTCTCTAAGGACATTTGATCCAGTCCGAGACCTGCCCCAAGACAGAGTGAAGGGCCAGGCCAGGCCAGGCCTTTTACCTGGCTAGGGCTTCCAGCAACTATTGCTCTCTAGAAGGGTGCCCAGCTGGCCCCATGCCCTGGCCCTAACAGCGCCTTGTGTCACCAGGGCAGCAGACTTAATGACTAATGAGCTTCCTGCTCAGCCCTGACTGCATTACAGCAAAGGCTGTTAGACAAATGTTCCCCTTGTCAGGACTTGCCTTTCAGGAGCTGCTGGGATGGCGTGAGCTCTGCCCCAGCCTGAGATTTGTCCCCCACCTTATTTCAGCTGGAGCTCTTATTTTTATTTGTTAAGCCATGTGCTTTGGAACCACCCCTTTCACCAGCTCTGCAGGGGTAGGTGGGAGTCCTGTTCACTAACTTGATTTAAAAAAACCTACCTTTTCACCCTAGCCAAGCCCTGTGAGTGCATTTCCTGCTGTCTAGCTCCTCATAAAAGGAGACATTCCCTACATAGGACTGAGAGATTCTGAGGCTAGACTGGCCCAGTGCAAGCATCCTATGTCCCCATGTATAAACACAGAGGACATCCCTTAATTACTTCTTGTTTGAGCTAGAGCAGATGGTTTAGAAAAAGATCCAGTCTTGATTTAGCGATTGTCACAAATGGAGAATCCACCACCACTGAAAGTGAATTGTCACTATGGCTAATTACCTTCATTGTTAAACATTTGTGCCTTATTTCCAATTTCACTTTGCCTAGCTTTCATTTCCAGCCATTGGATCTTGTTATAGCTTCAGCTGCTAGACTGAAAAGCCATTATCACATTTGTGTTCTAAACTGTGATCAAGCCACCCCTTAAAACCTTTTTGGATTTGTCTTCACAAGGACACCCAGGATTGTTAATCCAAGTGAATTGCAGGTGTGAATTTGAAGTGGATTGGTTACCCTACTACATTCAACCCGTGTGGACACAATTATTCATAATTAAAATGGCTTAATTGGGTTTAGTTTAATTCACTTTGGAAATTCACACAGGGGTTTTACTGCAGTTTAACTTATCCACTCATTTTGTTAATTGATTAATTTTCCTATATATTCCCCTGGAGACACAATTGTATTAAACTGAATAGACTAAGCTCCTTGAGTCTATCACTATAAATCAGGTATTCTCTTGGCTCTTCTCTGACCCCTGTTCAAATTAGCAACAGCCATCTTAAATTGTGGACACCAGAGCTGCACACCATATTCTAGCAGCTCTCACACCAGTGCCAAATACAGATGGGAAATAACATCTCTCCCCCTACTCAAGATTCCCATTTATGCAGCCAGTAACTGCATTAGCTTCTTTGGCTACAGCATCACACTGGGAGCACATGTTCAGCTGAGTATCCACTGTAACCCCCACATCTTCTTCAGAGTCACTGCTTCCCAGAATAGCACCCCTGTCCTGTAAGTGTGGGCCTACATTCTTTATCCCTAGCTGTATACATTTACATTTAGTTGTATTAAAATACTCTGTTTGTCTACACTAGAAATGCTACAGTGGCATAGCTTCCATTCTTCTGCTGTTGTAGTTAATCCACCTCTCCGAGAGGAAGCAGCTAGGTCCATGGAAGAATTCCACGTCAGCCTGACAGAGCAGTAATTACACGGGTCATCCCGTTGATGCTTTTTAAATATTAGCACAACATTAGCTTTCTTCTAGTCTTCTCGCATGTCCCCAGTTTTACAAAGGCTTATTGAAAATCCACATTAATGAGCCAGTGAGCTCCTCAGTCAGGTCTTTTAAAACTCTTGAATACAAGTTATCTGGATCTGCTGATTTAAAAATGTCTAACATTAGTAGTTGCTGTTTAACATCCTTCTGCAATACTACTAGAATGGAAAGAGTGTTATCATATGGTATGATTACATCATGTTTTCCCCCAATGGAGACCAGAGCTTTTGTTGAACACTCCTGCTTTTTCCTCATTACACTAGACAACAAATTTTTTCAAAAATATTGCTTCCTCAGAAATTTGTTTAGATTATGCTGGACCGCTTGAGGCTGAACACAAATGTAATTTCAGACTACTTGTATCACATAGGAATTTGGAGAAACAAGACATTGACTTTTATTGACTGTAATGCGTTTAATTGCATAACGGTGCTGACGCTTTGCAATAGTTCAACTGAGCTAAAAATGTTTTGTTGATGAGTTTCGTTTGTACTCAGTGTCTGAGGCTTCTCGTTTAAGTGTCCAACAATAATCGGCCAGCATTGATGGATTCCAGTTGCCCTGATACCGTTTTTCCATGATCGCAATGTCCTGGTGAAACCTTTCAGTGACGAGCATGGTGACTGGACCAAGATTTGCAGGGAAGAAGTCTAAATGCGAATGCAGAAAACGAATCTTTAATGACATGTTGCACTTCATGGTTTTGTATGCTTCAAGCATGTTGTCAACCAGCTGCACGTAGTTTGGTGCTTTATAGTTGCCAAGAAGCGGCTGTTGTGACATTGGCGAGACATTTTGCTATCACAAATCCTTCTGAAAATACAATTGCTTTATCATTGTGAGTACACACAATATGCTATGCACATAGAACATGTGCATCACCATGAATGCAAACTGATATAAACGCAATGCACAGAACGGTGTGTGCAAAATGCTTTTATAGCCTTTCTAAAACCTGTCCTGCCAGCATCCGCCCTGCCTATGCCTTAGCATTCCCACTGCATGTTGTGTGGCCTGCACTAGGTGCAGCGTCACTGCATGCCCAGACATGCTTGGACACAAGATAGAAAACTTTGCAGCTTACGTTGTGGGCAACATTTTAATAGACTTAAATTATGAATTGAAGTAAGAAATAGAGGCGATTTAAAAAACGGTACGTGATGGGGAAATTTAATGGTGATTTTCGTAATCAGCAGCCCAAATCCGTAGGATACACCCAAAAGTATTCAGGAAGCAAAATGTTTGTTGTCCAGTGTTATTTTGATAAGACTACCATGGCCATCTAGTAATGGAGCAATCCAGTCAGGGTTTTTTGTTCCTAACATACTTTAAAAACTCCCTCTTATCGTCCTTAGCTCTGCTGGTCACAGATTTCTCTGTGCTTCCTTTAATCACTTGTCTACAGTTCCTAGCTTCTGGTTTATTATATTGCTTGCTAACAGCTTCCCTGTGTTATACACCTAGCTGCTTTCACTTTTGCTCTAAACCAGGTTGTTTTTTTTAATCCACATGGCTTTCATCTGTGATGGACTCTAGAGATGTGGATTTCTAGGCCTGGGTCCCATCTGATGGGCTTGGAGCAGATTCACAGGACAGTTATAAGCCACAACTCAAATGCACATCTATTCTCCAGTGTAGTTGTGTGTAGACACGTCTATTGGGACCACCTGGCCGTAACTGCTGGGCCAGCCTGCTTGACTCCATGAAGGCTCTTGCAGAAAAACTACAACCGCTTTGGGCTGCCTCCAAGCGTTTATGCCCAGCCACAGGTGCCCATTGTAGGCAGTGTCACCTGGGTGGCAGGAGGAGGGAAGAGACTAGCCCTGGGCCTAGCTCCATAGCTTGGGGGGTTTGTGTGTTAGCCTTAGGCAGCAAGGGTCTTGTCTGAGGAGTGAGGTTACCCCCAAGTGTGAATTTTTGTACAAGTGGGTAAAAAGGAAGCAGCAAAAACCCTGTGCCAGCCACCCGTGGCCTTTGAACCCACCGAGGCATGTGCCCACTGGGACTTGAGCAAAGCCCTTTACCTCTAGGCTACCGTGGAGGAAACAAAAGGGAGATGTCGCCATTTCACCTGAACCAGCTTGGGAAAGCTCAGTGCTCTCCTTTGAACACCCACACGTGACTGGGGGCGCTGCAAGGGGAAAGGCAGCTCTGCACCGGGGAGAGAGATTTGTCGCTAGGTTAGCACACTAGCCTCAGATCAGGGCCTTTCCTGTTTTTTCATTTGTTGTCCCCAGTAATCTATTGGACCCGGGTCCAGTGGCTCCTCCCCTAGGCTGTGGGGGGAGCCTTTAGCTTGCGCCCACCCACCTACCCCTGGTTTCAAATAGGAGAACTTTCCTACTGCCCTCTGCCCTTGCTATACCACACTTGGTTGATGTATCTTTTATGTTAACTAGGATATTTGGGTGTGCTCAGACTCTTTTTGCTCAAGTGGGGCATAAAATAATTAAAAAAAAAAAAAAAATCAGGGCTGGAGGCCAAATCTTGCTGTGCCCTTGGCAAAGTCTCTGGTTCTTGGAATCATTTTCCTCTTCTAATGTCACCTTGGGTGTAATGGGAGGTGGGAGGGTGAAAAGAGCTGGAGTTTCAAGGGGCTGGCAGCCACCCCATCCATTGCCTCTCTGCTCTGCCTGCCCTTCCTTTGCCTGGCAGCTTACCACTAGGTGCATCCCATTCCCTGAGCCCCTTTGAAGCGTTCTCTTGTAGCGTCAGGCCCCTTATCTACCGCGTGCTCACAGAAACGCCAGCACAGCGAGGCTCCAGGGAGTGACGCACACAGCAGCTGGAAAGGACAGCTTGAGACGGTTCCTTGCTTTGCAGAATTACCATCACACCGAGCGATATTTACCGTGAAAACAATCATGCGTTTATTACCAACGATCAAACTTCACGCACTAGTGAGTAAGGCTAATGGAAACAGAAGAGTTACTTATAAAACAAAATCAGTACATGCATTCTGGCGCCTAAAGCTAAGAGGCTAACCCTCTGGCTGGGGCATGCTTAGCTCGCCCCCAGCCTTTCACAGCGTTTCCAACCAAGGCTTCCTGGAACCCCATTTTTCTCATTTACTTCCTAGGTGACGAGTGAAGGGATGGCTGCTTGCCCTCTACTCATAGGCCCCACTGCAGTCTCCGGCTCAGAGACAGTAGAACTAGTTTTTCCTGCTATGTCACATCCTCCTGCTGGGGTCATGCCTCCTCCTTGTGTTCATGTTCAATGCTTCCCGTACGGAGGGACAGAGGCAGGTGAAGATGCAGCTTTTGTCTGGCAGAAGCGAGACGGTCAATTCTGCCTTAGTAAAGACGTTAGGAATGTCGTTTTACTCACCCATCTGGGACTTTTTACATAGTACCTGTCCATACGCTGCACCCCTCTATTAATGACCACTGAACTCGACTGTCATTTACGACTTCACATGACATTCTTTATGGCTGAACCCCGTGAACGCAGGCAGCCAGGTGTAGGGAGTGGGCCAGGAACGGTAGAAGCTGCTGTTAGACCAGTGAACGCTTTGCAAACTGGAAACAACAGACCTTGGGTCGCAGGGCATGGCAGCCAAAAGGAACAATAGCATCTACTCACATGGGGGAGAGCAGCATGCTCCCAGGAGCAGGGTCTGAACCCACAGCCACATGCCTATTGGAAATTAAGTCCAACACATTAATTGCTCCACTGTTCTGCTGATGGTCCTAAAGCAATATCTTGGGTTGTCGGTAAGGAGACCCCTCTGCTTGGGCACGCGCCCATCCCACAGTGACCATGACAGCCGCAGGGTCATTCCCATACAGGGCTGGAGCCCTAGAACAAGGACTAGAGCACTGCCTTTTAAGTCAAACATCACAAGCTCCAGGCTTGCAGGGGGCTAGGCGAAGCGGCAGTCTCTGGCGACAGGCATTTTCCCCTGGGAGTGGTGTAGTGATTTGGGGATGTGTGGGGGCAAGTGTTAAAGGGAAGCAGTAGTCTGCATTTTTGTACCATTTGGTCAAAAAGCAGCAGCAACCAGTCCAGGCTTCAAACCCAGACAGCTTCACCCACGGGGTGTTCAGTCCATAGCTCTTTGGTCATCCGGGCAAGCACAAGACAAAAGCTGTTCTACGGCAGAAAAGTCTTCGGCATGCTCCTGCACTGTCCTTTTGGGGGAAACATGCCACCCTTGGCACTGTGGCCATCATCTCATGCATGAGGGCATGCCCTACAGCGGTGGTGGAGCTTTCAACCAGGCTCTGGTGTTCAGGGTACTGCATTGGCCTTGTAAACCAGAGGCTGCAAGTTCAACTCTGACAGCAGCCCTAGCAAAGCAGCTGGTTCTTGGAATCTCTCTCCTGTCCTAATCTAGTTTTGGTTGCAAAAAGAGCTTCTCTTACAGAGAGCTTAGCAGCCCAGTGGAGAAACTGCACCCACCTCCAGTGACGGCTGGGCTACGAGCAGCACATTCTGCTGGAGAACTCTCCACGAGCCAGGCTTTACCAGCACACGAATGCTGGTATCTTGCAGCAGTTACGTGCTAGGAATGATGAATGCAGGCCATAGTGACAGGGTGGGGGGGGACAAGGCTGAGAAGCAGTGACTCCCAAAAAGACGTGAGAGTCACGGTGGAACACAAGCTGCCCCTGAGACACGGGAATCTGCTAGCAGAGGAAGGTTGTATTACCTCTGTATTTGGAACTACTTAGCCAGCTCCTGGAGTTCTGGGTCCAGTTCTGCTGTCCACAATTTCATAAAGTCAGAGCGGTTCAGAGAATAGCTATGGGAACAACTAGGAAACATGTTTTAAAGCCTCAAGGAGCTCGAGCTAGATGATGATTAAGGGATGACTTGAGCAGTGCCTAAGTACCTGCATGGGGAACAAATAGGTCATAACGTGGTCTTTGATCTAACAGACAAAAGCAGAACAAGACCTCAGTGCTGGATGTTGAAGCTGGATTAATTCAGACTGGAAACAAGGCATAGTGTTTTTTAAAGGGAAGGTGATTAAGCCATTGGATGATTTACCAAGGGTTGTGGTGGATTCTCCATCACTGGCAGTTTTTAAAATCAAGATTGGGTAGTTTAAGAAATATACCGAAGTTCAAAGAGAAACTATTTCAGGGACGTTCTCTGGCCTGTTATACATAGCTCAGACTAGATGAGCACTATTGTCCCTTCTGGCCTTGTGATCTAGAAGCCTGGTTATGTCTACGTCACACTGGCTGGATTGGGTGGGAGGCGGGGGCATTTAGTGTATTGACATCAGTACATCAAAATCGTAATAACCCATGTGAGATACACCATGTCGGTACTGTTAGAAAGGCTGTAATGTGCTAAGTAAGATGATGATGTTTATGTGTTGTGTGTAATGGAAGTTATGGATATGGTGGATAACTCTGTATTTCAAATTGTGCTGTGTCTGGGCCACACCCCAGACATGGTGGCTACAGCACTAGCCTGCCTAATGGCGCATTAAGAAATTCACAGGTCCAGGGGGAGAAGCCAGGGATATACCTGATGAAGCACCAGGACTTACTCATGTGACTCTGGACTCCATTTTGGTTCCTGTAAAATTCCACAAGCCTTGTAGAGAAAAGCCAAAGGATAGAAAAGGCAGCTGCACCCACATCCATTTGGTCTTTAGTCTCCAGCCTGCCTCTGGATCAACTCATCTACAACAGAACTGAACTGAAGCAGTGAAACAAAGGACTGAGACCCATCCAGCTACTGGATGTACACCAGAGGGACTATACAAGCCTGCAAACTCCACAATTCTCCTAGAAACCTGATATATCTGGACTTTCAGATCATTTGTATGTATCTGATTGATTTAATCCTTTAACATTTCTCTTATATAGTTTCTTTCTTTTTATAATAAACCTTTAGTTTTATTTACTAAAGGATGGACTGGCAGGGTGGTATTTTGGGTAAGATCTAAACTTACATTGATCTGGTACTGTGGCTGGCCCTATAGGGTCAGGAGAAACCTTTCTGGTAAAGAGCACAGAATTTTAAATAACTGGTCTCTTTACTGGACCTAGTGGCTGATTGGGAGCTGGAGACTGAAATGCAGTAAATGGGGCTGTGTAAATTTTTATTTTGGCTTCTTGATAACCAGTTTGGGGGAATCAGAAGCACTGTTTGTAGCTGACAGGGAAGTCTGACTTCAGTGTCACCCACCAGTGCTGGGAGAATCTGCTCTCCTTTTACAGCCTGCCCTGACCTTGTTATTTTCAGGTGGGTACCCTAGACACAGACAGGTCACAGTCTACACCAGCCTTTCCCCACCTTTCTGAGAGCGTGCAGACACCTTTCAACATCCAAATATTTAGTGGACTGCCACATGCTACTAGTTATTTTAAAAAGCTATATATAATTATTTGAAATCGTACATTTCTTTGGTGAGGATATAATTTTTCTTTACTGTGGACCCCCTGCAGTAGCCCCGTGGACCACCAGGGGTCCATGGAACCCAGGTTGGGAACCCCTGGTCTACACCACAGAGGCACCGCTACAGCCCTCCAGCTATGTTACTGTATAGTAGACACTTGCTCCGGCCACAGTTTTTCCCATTGGTGTAGTTAATTCACTCATTCAAAAGGCAGCAGGAAAGTCGATGGAAGAATTAACTTGGGCCGTTAAGATAGCAACAATTATGCTGAGCTCCGTGAAACTGCAGAGGATGGTTATAGCAACGGAGTCACTTCTCGATCCTGGGGCTAACCGCATAGGTTCTACTCCCCCATTGGGAGAGACTGCCTGAATGGCCTGGACAGGCCTGGCAGGAGCCCATTTCTCCTTATGATGGAATTGCATTGACATTTGAAAAGAACGAATGAGGTGCTGGATTTATAGCTGAGCTAGGGACCTTTGCAAACACGGCCGCAAAAAGCAATTCTAACTCAAGACAGTGTGATCCAGAAAGGGTTGTTTAATTGCACTTTTATTTTTCAGGTTTATCAGATCTGTATAGGAGACAGACGCCCATTTGTTACAGTCAGTGCTGTTTCCCGTGGGACAGTTACCACAGACGTGACGAATCCAAAGGTCACACTTAAAGGACAGATGTATAGAGACCAGCCCAATGAAAGGGACTCCTGGAACATGTAGTGTGCATTTGCTAATCACTTTGCTCTCACACATGTAGTCCAGACTTTGGCTTTACACAGCTCCTGCTTGAGAGCAGGGTGTTCTACCCCAAGCGAGAGGAAATGTGACATAAAAGTGTTCACATTTCAGTACATCGGCTGCTTTACAGGAGTTACTCTTTCATAGTTTGAGTTACATTTGACTATGTACTCGGGAGACTGACTATGTACTCGGGAGACTGCTGTCACTCAGGTTCTGTACTCTGCACTGCCGCAATTAAAACAAAGTATTCTGTGTTTAAAGGAGCACTCAAATAATTCTGTGAAAGTGTTCACAGAACATAGAACAGATAGAGACAGTTGCAATTATACTATTGATTTAAGTGGAAGTGTTTGTTTTAAAAACAATTTGTTCCCTACTCTCGTGTGCAGTATTTGCTGCTCAAAATGCAGCAGGTTTGTGTACAGGATAGAACCCAGAAGTGAAACGACTAGAAAATGAACAAACAAGATTGATACATCCTGAGTGAAAGAGCAAAAGGAATCAGAGCACAAAGAATGAAAATTGGATTTTAAAGTGCTCTGTTCCAATAACCTACAGTGTCTTGAGTAAGCCACTTCAGATGTATACACCCTCACCTATAATTTAACAGGGCTTCTTTAATCTAACCTAAAGAGTTCTGGTTTATACTACAATCCTGCCACCTGTAGCAGCAAAGGGAAAAAGGCACAGCAGGTTGGCAAGTGATTACCCAGAGTAACTCCATCCTCCCTCTGGACAGGGAACCCAGTAACACTTTGTCATCTGTGTTGCTGCGGGTTTCCTATTGCCAATGGTAAGGTGCACCCCAGTCAGCCTCCCGGCACCTAACCTGCCTCGGAGATGCACGTACATGAAGTGAACAAAGTGAGGACGTTGGGGTGAGCAGACTGCGGTGACACAGGTGCATAGGTGGTCTGTTGAGGAATACCAACAGCCAGGAGTTGTGGGACACAAGGGTTTCACCGGATCAGGCTTTGCAGGGAGGATAAGGAGGCCAAAAAGTTTGTTGTGCAGATAAATATCTGCTCAGGGCTGCACCACTGCCAAGGGCTAGACACAGGTTAAAAATAGTCAGTGTTAGCTGCACATGTGCCTTACTGTTTCACTGAACCCGTATGCTTGGTAAGCAATGGGACACCTCTTCTACAGGCTTTTCAGCTTGTAGTTCGGACAGGCTAGTGGAATAGCTCAGCTCTAAGGTTCCCAGTATGCAGGGGGCTCGGAGAAAGGCAATCTCAGTCTCACCCTTGCTCCAACACCCAGCCAGCATGTTGCCTCCCTTGGCAGGGGATGTGGATTGCCCTCCCAGGATGTGCTGGCCAGCGCACACGTCCAGACATATTGGACACACATGAACATACTGTAACATTTCAGTGTCACTCACTTTAGTGGGGGGAGGGGGCGTAAAGGGACTTAACGTCTCAATGATAAACACTATTTGATAAAGCACTTCCTAGAAGATGCATCTCTATATTTGACCAAGTATTCGTTCTCCTGGCGCTCCGTTCCCACCTGTCACAGCTCCGTGGTGTGGGGATGCATTCACAGCCTTTGCAGAGGAGCCCTTTGCCCCGGCCGCAGTCTGTTCTACGGCTCCAAGCCCACATTGCCTCAACTCCTTCCCTTTGGACAATGCATGTGTGAGGTCAGGAAATACTCTGATTAACCTACTTCATATACTTGCAATTGCATCCAAATGCTTGGTTAGCGTGTTTGTGATGGCCTAATGTGACGCCCTAGAGGTGGATCCATGTGTCTGTAGTCAAGGGTTTAGTCTGACATCCCACAGATCTTTGAAATTCCATGTGTTATTTTAGTATCAATGTTAGTGGGCGGGGGAGCAATTTTCTCAGTCCTGTTTTTAGTCACTGTCTCCTGCCAGACTTGCTTATTCCAAAGCTGCCTACAAAGTTCGTACTTACATCAGTTCCAGATTACTGAATCAATGGCTCACACAAAATGACACCAACAGGAACATGCAGGTGGCGTGGCTGGCTTCTTCAGCTAGCCTGGCTTACGGGCAAGTTTATCAGGCCAACGAGACTGGTTCCAATTGCACAGTAGTGCAGTCACTTGTTTCCAGCCCCGGTCAACTTGCCACCCATGGAGCTCGGAGAGGCGTTCCAAGGCGGTTCCATTCCCATCCCACAGAAATACAGCTGGTAAGTGCAAAATATGCTCAAGAAAAGGCCACGTGCCCAAAGGAGAAGCTCACAGGCCTGCTTGCCACGTCCAAATCATCTTTCAGCTCTTCATCCCAGCCAGTCCAGGTCCTCGTCGTCGTCATCATCCCCAAAGAGGGGGGTCGGAGGAGGGTGCCCTTTCATGCTCTGAAAGCCCATTCAGACAGCAGGGTGAGATTATTAGGGGTGGCAGATCCCCAGCTACTGGCTGTTTCTACTAGGTTCTGTGGTGCATGAGTCTCTGTACAGTCACTAGGGAGACAGTAGCAGAAAACCTCCCAGCTGATTGCCTTCCTCTACCTAGCATGGTGACTCTCACATTTTAGATCAGGTGGGGAGGGTCAGCAGTCCCAGTATATGGCTAGGGGAGCCTTAACATCCCCTAGATGTCCCTTGCACAAGGTTCTCTTGTGCCATCATTACAGCAAGTTAGCTCTGAACCTGGTGATCTCACTACTTTCATGCTGACCTGTCACAGACAGGTGGTGTTGGTGGTCACCACCTTTGCATGTGTAGTTCATCCCTTATGCAATGTCTCACAGGTTCACTGGACAGCCTCCAGTCCGGCCCCAAATTTGGGTCTCCCAGAATCTAACTAAGGAGGGCTAAAGTAAATGCAGGGTGTGAAAGCTGTGATGACCTGAAGCTACTTGAAGTCAGACATGAGGTCCCCCATGTCCCGAAAGTGGTTACAGCACTCTCCCGGGAGGTGGGAGATCCCTGCTCAAATGCTTGCATGTGGGGTGAGGGGGGAATTGAACTTGGCTCTCCTATTCCGCAGGCAATGCTCTAATCACTGGGCTGAAAGTTATAAAGTGGGCATCAACACCACCTCCTCCCAGATTTTGAATGGGACCTAGTCCAGCAGATAGCCTCTGAGCACGCCTACTGGAATGGGCCTCACTGCAGTGTAGGTGGACAAGTGTCTGTCTTCCCTGGTTTGCGAAGCATCCTCAGGCTCAGACGGGAGATAGGTGTCTGGACGCCTAGAGGGAGCAGCAGTGCACATGTCCAGGGCTAGAACTCAGGTGCCTAGGGAACTTTTACAGTGGAAAGTTAGGCACCTGCAGCGTTAGGTGACAGCCAAGTATGCATTTCCCTTAATTTTTAGGCCCAACCTAAACCTGACCCAACCCCACCCAACCTGACCTGAGCCCAAGAGAGTCAAGCTGTTTTCAGCCCAATCCCGACACTTCCCTAGAACCTAAGCTGTTGTTGCCGCTGGGTGTCTCCTGCCCCTAGGGTTGGTGTGGCAGCAGCTGCACGTGTTGGCTCTGCAAGCTTTGATCTTTCGTCCCACTGCCCCCTGCTGCAGCGTGCACGATGGAGAAGAGGGGCTGAGATTCTTTGGCACGCTCTGGACTGCAGCGCACAGAGCCGCTGAAGGATGGCAAGAGCCTGCCCTGCTCCTGCCGTCACCCAAACCCCAGGGCAGGAGGAAAAACAACATGACCCAACTCTGAGAGGGTCCAGGCATTTTTACCAACCCAGACCTGATGCTTGTCATCGGGTCCCACTGGGTTCGGGTTGCAGGGGTCTAGTTTAATGGACTGCAGTGGTGCCGTGCACAGGGACACACATGCCTAGTTCTGGAGTTTGGTTCCCAAGTTGTTTTGTAGATCACAACCCACGCTCTTACCACTTCTTCCTCGTCCTCCTCGTCGGGTGGAATGCCGGGCTTTAGTGGTTTGTGGGCTGCAACTTTAAACAAGTCATTGTTGTCTTCAGCAAGACTAGGAAAGGACAGAGAATGAAAAGAAGCTAATTCTCACTGTGGGAGAGGAAGCCAAGTGCAATTTGCCTGCGCTTTAGGAATAAGCACGAAGTTCCACCACTCCGGCTTGCGTGGCCGTAATATGCTACTCATCGACGTATGACGATAGCTGGGGCTTACACAGTAAAGTGACAGGCCTTCTCTCTAGGTGGCACTGAAGAGCTCGGACTGGAGCTGAACTTGACAATAGCTAGTTGCTGATGACAGCTTGGCAGTGGAAGTTACTGATTCAGCTAGAAACAAGGGACAATGACTGTGCCAACGACCCAGTTTATAGTGCCTAGCCTAGCCTGTAGGTCTCGGTCATATTAGCACATGTTTGTCCACTGGAGGCAGCATTAGTTTAGTCTGGACACTTGCCACTTCTAGCATTTTAGCCACCATTGTCCAGACTTGCTCTGAACAAGACCATAGGTGGCTGGCCAGCTCTGCGCACGCTGCCCTGAACCAATGGGACAGCCGCCCCAGCTGCCAGACAGCTGGCCCACCCCAGTGAAAGGGCAGCTGCACGGACAGAAGCACAACAGAGAACTTGAGAGAGAAGCTACTGTAGTTAGTCCAAGCACGACTAACCTGGAATCCTGTGTGGGGCTAGATGCCAGCCTGGGGGGTTCTGTAGTCTTGTGATCGGTGGCTAGACCCTTCTCTGCCATCTCAGGTGCTAAATCAGAAATGCTGATACTGGTCTCAGAGCTGGGTGCAGCTGGGATTCCCAGAGCCTTCTCTCCCTCTGCACTTTTCAGAGGCGGGGGGTCCGTCCCTCCTGCAGGCTCCTCTGCCGTGTGCTCTGTAGCTGGGGTTTCTGGTGGCCCAGCCAATTCCACTGCGCCTGGCTTGGTTTCTAGACTAGAGGGCTCTGGAGTTTCTGCCTGAACAGATGCTGCTTTTTGTGAGCTGTCTTCATGCTGAGTGGTCCTCCTGGGAGCACCTGCCTGTCTTTGCTGAGCCAGTACACAGTCTACATCCACCTCAGAAATGGGCCGCCCGGGATCCAGCAGCTCTTGGTCAGGCTCTCCAGGCATCTCCTGGATCTTCTTCACCTCCGACGCTGTAACGTTCTGGGGCCTCCGCCCTTCCTCAGGAGATTGGGGATGAGCAGCAATAGCAGATGAATCATCCGCTGGCTCAGAGCTTGGTGCTGGCCCATGCTGGACAGGACCTTCACAGCTCTCCTTTGCTGTTGGTGGGCTTTCCTGATTCCTCTCTCCAGTTCTATGATCCTCATCCTCTTCGCTGTTGCTCTCTTGCCTCTCCCGCTGTCTGCTGAGCAGCTGCAGCGTTACAGTCTGGAAAACAAATGAAAAGGAGAAGGCAAGGAGTGTTAATCACTAGAGGAGTAACAGCTGCTGCTCCATCGAAGGAAGGAAAGTTTCCTGATGCTTTAATATGGAGGACGACCATCCAGCCAGGTGCACTTGAGTGGTCTATGTATTTACTAGCAGAGCCTTTGAGGCATTTTCAGATCAGATCCTTCACTCGTGCAGAAGGCAACTATTTAAGGTAGAAATGCAACTGCACTTGGACTCCTCAAAGATGGCATGAGACTAACAGGTATCAAGCAGTCCGGCTCCCCAAAAAGGCAGGCAGTGTGTTACCCGGAAAACCAAGGCTAGGCAGTTGGGACATAGCAAGTCACTGTTTTTGGGGGTGAGAGGAGATGAAATTAAAACTCGTTTCCTGACTCCTAAGCCTGTGTTTCTAGCCACTAGGAAACACTGTCCTATTACAGAGCACAGGCTGCAGCAGCGCATTCCTCCCTCCTTCCCCCAACCAGTGGGACTTGAAACCAACTCAGGAAGCACACGTTGGGGACGGGAGACTTCCGACTTTAACCTCTCTGGCAACAAGGCAGCCACCGAGTGGACATGTGTCTGTCAGCCTACTCTCACTACCCAGGCCATCACTCATCCACCTCATGGCCTGTTCAGGGTTGAGTCAGTGCCCTGGCGGTCAAAGGTTATGTCTCATCCTCAATGCTCTCAGCTCCCTACTCCCTTTTTTTGGTGCCAACACTTGTCTCATTTACTTCCAGCTGTGTAAATGTTCTACCGCACCCCAAATCTAGTCTGACAATGCCAAGGCTGCTATGGCTAGTGGTGGTGGTGGGGATTTTGGGCCAAGGCAAAGTCCATTTTATAATGGAAACTGTTTCCACCGTAACTCTTGAAATGAGACAACTGCTGTGAACTAAGCTCTACTCTGAGACTTTCTTGGTGAGGAGACCTAAAACAATCCTCAAAAATCAGCTGTCACGTTGATCTGAGTGGGAAAAGTGGGTAGAGTAAGCAAGTGGGCCTTGGAAAAGTACCATGTCTGCTTTCTAAAGTACACTGGGAAGGGCAAGAGCTAGCTTCTTATGTCAGCAAAAAGCCGCACAGGAACTCGGCCGTTTGAGCTAGGTACCCCACCTCCTATCCCGTATTCCGACTGATCCACTTCCTCCAGTAGCACAGTGGCAGCTTGCATTGCTGCATTGGTACTTTTTACACTCTAAAGACACTCCAAGCTCTTCTCCTGCCTAGTTTTCCTTAATATTAAATCAAATTCAACCCTGCTTGTCTTATTTAGCCTGTCTCAAACAGCCTTCTTGCCCTGTGCTCTATTGCCTTGTGAAAGCTCAACAAGAACATTGAGCACATCAAGCACGCTGTCTTAGTTTCTCCAGCAGGAGAGGTTCCTGAATCTTTCTGTCCCTCTCTGCTGCATCTCCTCCCATTATTTTACAGCATCCTTTTCATCATGGTAACTAACCACCACTTCACACTATTCCAGACTCAGGCTAGAGGCTATGTGCTCTTTTGGCCCAAGTCTCAGTCTCACCTTTGTTGGTTTGTATCCCATCTGTACTGTACCTTGATGGTGTTCATGACAACACCAAGAACTGTTCTGCCACTGTACGACTCCTCCAGCTCAAATTCTCCCCTCAGAGACTGAAATACCCCATTCATGATCTTCTTCACCTGAGTGCAATGAAGAGGAGCACATAAATATGATATCGTCAGCATTTGTAACACGCTGAGAAAGAAAGGGCCACCAAACTAAGATCAGAGGCTTCTCCAGACAGCAGAACGGTAGGCCCAAGAGGGGCCGCCGTTCTGTTTGACAAGAATGCACTAATCACTTCAGGCACTCTAGGCCTGGAGACTGCCAGAGCTGCACAAAACAGCAGCAGTCACAGCTTTAGCGTGTTTAGGAGGTCAGAGTCAAATGGCACGTCACTCCAGAATGGGAAACGGGTAGCAAGAGTTTTGCTTTTTTCTAGGAAGTTGTAACCTGTACTGAGGGGTCAGGCCTGCGCACGAGGAAGCGCACTGCATGTTCCCTCAATAGGCCCCTGATAGGAGGAGTACAAGCTCGTCCTCTGGGCATGCTTTCCTCAAAAGGATTAGGTGCTGTGAGCGTGTTTAATAAATAACTCTCTCCTTCCCTAGGGAAATAGTTCAGGGTAGACAGGGAGTAGAGAATCACTCTGAAGAGGATCAACAGAAGATCCTTGTTGGGCTAACTCACCTCTTCTGTAGAGTCTGCAAACTGAGTTCTCTCCTGATGTTCCAGTACAGAACCCTTCTCTAGCTCCCGGATCCGTTCTTCATAGTACATCTTCAGAGCAGCAACATGGGACTGCAAGGCTGAATACTGCCAAGGGCGAAGAGGAAGTCGGAACAGCTCAGTAGGTCCTCACTGACATTCACATCATGCTACTGCTGTGCCCAGTTTGCGGCACAACAGGTGTGTGGCAGCAGCACATCTGTTCACAAAGCCATGGTATCTTTGCAAGAGAATGAGGGCTTTTTTAAAAGAAAAGCCTAAAATGTGCAGAGAGCTCCTAACAGACAGCACACACGAGCCGCAATTTTCTCCTATTCCTGATAAAGCAGCTTCATGCAGGATTTCACTATCTGAGGCATTTACAAAACTCCCTCAGAACCGGCCTAGCAACAGCCACCATTGCCCCTGTCTCTGGGGAAACAGTCGTCATGCTGGGAAGGAAGAGCTTGTGGATTTCCCCACTTGTGGTGTCAAGGAGGGGGCAGGAGTGCACTGAGATGGTATGCAGCAGATTTCTCTGGCAGGAGGAGGACTGGATCCCATCCCCCAGCCCGCAGCAGCCACTGGAAGCAACACAAAGCTCTCCCTTTCTTCCAGTGGGACATCAGTGGCCTGAGACAAAAAGACTACATCACTGAGGCTAGCCTCATGTTCTCCCTTTACCTTCTCACTGAGTGGCCCCAGTTGCTCCAGCTGCTCCTGAAACACAGACAGTTTCTGCTCCTCAGCATTTCTAGAGTGTTTCAGAGCGGAGAGCTGAAAGAGAAACAGACAATCAGCAACTGAGATGCATTTTTATTATCTCCTTCAGACCTATCAGACCTTCCCCTTAGAAAGATTGCCATGCTCAGTGGATATCAGTTGCAGCATTTCCTGCTAGCGGATTTTGTTGTCAGGTCAGCACGCCCCTTCTCTGTTCCATACAGAACCAACCTGCGAAACAGCCAGCCAGCCTCCGCATCAATCCCAACCAATCAGGAGCTAATGGGAGCAACATCCAGCCATTCTGCAGCCAAGAGGGACCTAGTCTCCTCTGAGAAGCCAGGAAATTGAGAACACAAGCCACACCAAGGCGGCAGAGCACAACGGGGTACCTGATTCCACACCACTCCCATCTGCTTCCGAAGGACCAACCGTGCATAGGAAGGACCTGGAGAAGGGGGCGTATAGACAAGTGGATTTGCTTCCTGTTGTCTTGTGTTAGCAAGGGAGGGCAGTCTACCTTCTCTTCCAGCTGGGCGATGCGCTGCTGTTGGGAGTCCTTCTGTTCACACACCTCCTGGTACTGCCGTAAGTGCTGCTCCTTGGCAGAGGCCAGCATGCGCTCACATTTCGCTTCCCACTGGGATTCCAGCTCTGCCTGGATGAGCAAAAGCTGCCCATGAAGTAACAAGTTATTAGCAAGGAACTACCAAACCTGACAATTACACCCACTCCTATGAGCAGAGAATTCTGGGGCGGGGCCAGGGCAAGGCAAACTCTCCTTCCTAGTTCTGCTGTGTTGGTGTTTTATCTTTCCCCACCTTGCCACACAAAGCACAATTCTATCCTCCATGGCAGGCCAATTCTCCAACGCCGGCTCTGAAATTTGGGCTCAGATTTCAGCCCTTTGCTGCACCAGCTGCTGTGGTGATTTGAAGGGTCCCCAGCAACAATGAAGCCCTGCTCGCCCTTCCCTCTACAAACAACTGGTACCTGGGCAACTCTACTCTTCCCCAACCCAACTCAGACTATGCAAAAGGGAGCTCCCCTCTTCTGCTCTGCTGGCACAAGGGCAGGCTCCCTTGGCTACCTTCTGATCACTGCACCACTTGCTCTGCAAGACCAAGCAGGGCAAGATTTGAACCCATCAGGATTGAGGCTGCTCCTAAAGCCATACAAGAGCTGGCTGAGGACCAAACTCAGAAGCACAGCCCATTGTTTTGAAGTTAGGAGACTTCCTGATACACCACCTAGTGTAGCTTCCTGGCTGCCTGGGTCACTTAGTTCTTTGGAGTCATCGGTAAGGATCCTGGAGCTGGAGGTAAAGACAAAGCCAACACAAGCCAACAAACCACAGGAGAAGCACTGGACGCTAATCCCCTACGTGAAGCAGTGAAGCACTAATCCCCTACTTCTTCATTCTCTCACCCACTGAGCAACTGATACACATTGGCTAAAGCTGTATTAGCTGTCTTCAATCAACTGGCCTTCCAGTTTGAACTCACACCAACCTAGCCAGTAGAAGGAGCTCTCCTCACCTGCTCTGCCGCTGCTTGGTCGGTTGATGTCCGGGCCTTTTTCAGGAGCTGGCGAAGCTTGTCCAATTCTTCCTGATAGGACCTGCGAATCTCATCCGCCTCTTCCTCAGCCTGGCTTCTCTCCAGGAGGGATTTCTTCTTCCTTTCAGCAAGGTGCTGGAACACAGATAGGAGAACATCTGAGCACAGGTCTGGCCTGCAACCAGATAGCATCTCATCCCCTTGGGCAATTTCTGTGTCATTGCTATTATATGCTGCCATTCACATATAAGGAACTTTAAAATCTATGTAGGTGCATTCCCAATGCTCCAAAACAGTGTCATTCCTAGGGAAAAGGTTGCCAATCCAAAATTTGGTTTGCCTGATGTGTGAGTGTTGTGGTATAGCAAAGACAGCGGGCAGTAGGAAAGTTCTGGAAGGGCACTATATAAGTGCTAGAATGATCCGGGCTTTATACCCTATAGACTAGCCAGAGTCCATAAAAGGTAATTAGTGTCAGCTGACACCAATTAAGGCCCCTCCCAGGTGCCTAAAAAAAACCTCTACTCCTGAGAGACAGTGTGGAGTAGGAGTAGGTGTGTGGTGAGCAGAGAGAGGAGTGTGTGAAGTAGAGGAGAACAGAACGGAGTATGGTGGTGTGTGGGAGAGAGGTGGAGCCCTGAAGCAGGTACTGGGCTCAAGAAGCCAGAAAGACAGAGGGGGGAGAGTGGCCCAGGGGAAAAGCCTGCAGCTGCAAGTGAGGTGCCAGAAGCACATAGCTGCTACTCAGAGGGCCCCTGGGCTGGAACCCGGAGGAGCGGGCGGGCCCGGGTCCCCACCCCCCTCCCTGGAAAGACGGGGTTACCAGCGACACCCTGGCCCACGGCGAGAGGCAAAAGTGCGAGACGCACCAGGGAGAAGCCGGCCGTTTGCCACACTGTGCACACATGAAAGCAGGAACACTGTAAAAGTCTAGCATCCAGCTGGAACAGTCATCTCCTCTGAAATGCAGATGCCTGGGCATACCTTTTCCAGATTCTCTTTTTCCACTTTCAGGTCCACTAGCTCTTCCTCTAGAGCCGTAACCTTCAGGTCCAGTTGCCTGCGGCTCTGCTTCTCAGCTCTGAATTTAGCTTGAGTGTCTTCTGAGGATCCTTGAAGCTCTGAAAGAATACAGCTCATTCTGAGTTTCTGCACTTCATATTTCAGATTAATCTGAACAGGAGAAAACTTGCAGCCCACCACAAGAGCTGAGGAAAGAAATGTTTTTAGAAGGGGGCTCTAACTAGATGAAGCAGAATCTGCCAAGAACAGCATTTCAACTAAATAAAATACTTAAGGCCAGATCTGATTCTTTCTGGATAAGCACAGGATTGAGCCAACGTGAAATCTATGATTTTTCTTTTTTCCAATCACTGATTTCACCAAAAAGGGAAATTAACTTGGTTACAACAGTCTGCATTAGCTAGTGATTGTTTTGCAGACTATGTCTGCTAAGCATTCCAATGAATGCTGGGATGTTACCCAGTTGCAAAGCACCACTGGTGTGCATGACAAAGCCTTTATCCATGAAGGAGTTTAACCCAAGCCTGATGGAAAAGCAGAGAGGAGAAAAGTGGAGAGGAGGACCTATTCTTGGAGGGACGCTTGCAAAGAACTCAGAGCATTTACTCTGTGGGCTCCTCCAGCCTCGAATGTGCCATAGAAAACAGGCACCCTTTACCCATCTATGTCAATGGGCCACGAATGCACATAGGCAGACGTGTATAGTCCTCCTTCCTCGTTGCCAGGCAGATGGTACCAAGGAGGATGCAGGAGGCTGGGTGGTGGGAAGAAAAAAGCAGCAAAAAGCTCTGAAGTCTTCAGTTAATTTTTGGTTTTGCATTTTGCTGTGCAGTGTTAAGTATGGAGGGGAGGAGGAGGGTTCTTTCTGACACCATCTGATCACTTTGTGCTGCCAGAGTAGAAGGCCTGATGAACCCATTTTATGGGCTACTATTCATCTAAAATGTCATATCCTTTTCTCGGTCTTGCTGAGCTATTTGTTTCCTGCTCCCTGCCATCAGAAGCTAGGAAGGCTCTGCAGCTTAGTCCATATATTCTGCACTGCGGCATTTCATTAAGGCTGCTCACCCAAGAGGTGCTGGTGTCAGAAAGCAGGTGCATCTCACATGGAGTCCAAACTCAGGCAGTTCATTATGCTTAACTAATCCCTGCCTCTGCGCTATTTAGTGACTTCCCCTCTTGAACCTGGGTTGCATTCCATAGCAGAACTGGCTTCAGCAATCTTTGGGATGAATGGTGCTAGAGGAAGATGGACTTGTCGACCCAGTTGCGACTGGGGCTTAGTTACATTACCCACTCAGGACTTCAGTACTCTCTGGCAGGGCTCCCCCCAGTGGGTGAAAGGGAACCACTAGTATATCAGTTTAAATCTCATCTAGCTTAGTAGAAAGCAGAAGCAGTCCTCGGTTGGGCTGGTGGGCTTAGTCCAGTACCTAACAGGAAGGTATGCACATCAGAGGCCATCCTAATCGGCCGTTTTGTTGCAGTCTCAACAGGGAGGCTGATTTGCCTCTTGAGAGCTTCCTTCTCTCCCTTAGCTGGCCCCTCTAGCTGAAACCCGAGGCACATCAAGCTAAATAGATTGTTTTTGGCAATGAAAACTGCTGCCACTGAAATATGGAGGTAAGGTCATTAATACAGCTGACCTCAGTTAACAGAACTGGACCGTAACCTAGGCAACAGAACCAATCCCTATCCCACCCCTTACCAGCTAGCTGTGCTTGCAGTTTGTTGAGCTGCGCCTCATACGTGTCTGTCTCCTGCAGGGCTGTGGACAGCTTTGCATGCAGCTCCGTCTCCTTCTTCTGGTGAGCAGTCAGCTCCAATTGCAGACGGGAGACTTGTGCTGTAGCAGCTGCCAGCTCCTCTACAACTTTGACCTGCCGCACAGAACAAGGGGAAATATCAGAACACCTGGGTACTGAGGTGGGCTTTCCAAAAGTTGGCCCATAGGGCAGTGCTAGGAGCCCAGATTCCATGCGGGGTTTGCATAACTAGAGAGCAGACACCCTGCTCCATTAGAGATACAGCGTGGTGGCCAAAGATGAAGCACTGTGTAATGAGCTGAGAGGCCTGCTGTAACACTGCCTGCTGGGACTGGTCTCCACAGGCCCCCTCTCCCTACTAAAAATAAGGGTGGCACTAGGATACATTGTGGAGCGTGGTGGGCCCCATTTAGCCACACCCTCCACCCTGATGTATTCTAGTGGCTGGCGACAGCATCATCTCCAAAACAGATTAATGCAAGTCATTTAAGAGAGATTTTCTGCAAAAGCTTTAAGTGACACATTGCTAAATTAATTTCACTGCTTGGCTGCTCTGTTCAGGCCTTTGGGACTACCAGCTGGCCAGACACTGAAGCCTAACTTCCCACAAACATCTTAGCAGGGCTACTCCCAGGAAGGAGTCCACTACCCCAAACTCGCACCACAGCTTTCCAGAGGTTGCAAACAGAGTAAGTGCCAGAGTAGCAAGTCTGACATTACAATTCTGGCTACTGTAAAGGAGAGATACCAGACCCTGCCCTTCTAGATTTGTCATAGACAATTAATATGGACTGGCTGAAGTGCCCATGGAGATAAGGCCATCTTTGGGATGGGTAGTTGTCAGAAGGGAGTGGACATGCAGACTATTTTCAAGTGAGCATAGGAATCCATTTATAAGACTAGCTGTGGAGAGGGAGTTTCAGAGAAGGATGTGTACTCTGCATTCTCTAGATGGCAAACACTAATTTGCAAAGGTATTTTTCTGGCTTGCCCAATTATGCACTGTAAAGTGCATGTATTATACACTTCGAACAGTGATCACTGCTCCATTCAGCTTTTACATTTGGATTTTATTTAAGTTAGTGATTCACAGGAAGCCAGATACTAAGGGGATCTCAGACAACTTGTTAATTACAGGTTGTTAAAAAAGCATCTCCAGGAAAAGGGAACAAACTAGCTCTAGCTCCAAATCTTTTGGGATAGGGCCAAAATTCACAAACGATATACTGTAAAGATAGGCTGCATTATAGTATTAGGCACTTAAATAGCTCCTATTGTAGTTAAAAGTTACATTCAGGTTCCCAACAGGTTTACACATGCCTCTAACTTTGCTTAAGTCTCCATCTGAACTGAAGGTTCTCACACATTTTTACAGTCCACAGCCGTCACTTTTCAGCAGGGGGCTGGGTAGGAAGAATTGTGAGCAAAATCCTTTCAACTTTTTGAACTAAGTAGATGAAATTGAGCCAACTGTAGGAGTTCAGATACTATAGCACAGAATACAGAAATTAATTAAGGGAGAAAACCAACCCTCCCTCCCCCACATACACTTTTTGACCAAGGCTGATTTCAGCACAGAACAGGTCTTTTTTCCCCTCTCGAATGTATGTCAACTGCTAGAGGCAGACCCTCTTGAGATTTGGTTTCATATTAAAAAAACCACCAAAACTACAACCCTTACAAACGATATTGGTGATATTCTTTTTACCCTCCCAAAAGAGGAGAACAAAAGGGAATGCTATACTAGGAACCATGTTAATACACAGTTCCCAACACTGAGCCCTTCACATTGCTCATACAAGCTTAATCCACAGGTACTGAAATTTGTTGTTTAATTAATGATCACTCCCACTAGGAAAGTGTGATTGGCAGCCAAGTAACTAAGATACACTGGAGAGGGATCGCTATTAAGATTAGTTAATAGCCACAGTGTCAGTCTCTGGTGTACAGAGCCACCAAGTTTAAGAAAGAGACCAGCAATAATTCAAGACCTGAGGTAGTTCTCTGAATGCCAGCAAGTAGCTAGCCCAGGAGGAAACGGGGCTTGAACTATATGGGGCACAATATAGGTTAACTGTAGGTTAAGGGAGAGAAACCCCAGGCTCTAGACAGTCAGGGACACACTGCCTCACCTGGTCCCAGCCCCGATCCACTGGCAGCATGTGCTGGGAAGAGAAAGCAGTGACAGGAAACAGGAAGAGTTAAGACCACCATGTAAAAAGGTGAACACATTAATTACTTAGAACAGCTAAGTGTGGCATTACAGGGGCTTGAGATCTGACAAGAGAAGCGCTCAATCTATTCCTTGTTTGACGGCGCAAAAGCTCAAAGACAAAGAACAGCAGGGAAGCCATGTCTAAAAAGCAAGAGATTAAGCTTCTCTAAATGTGCAGTGCTATGTGGAACACGGATGGTCAAATGGACTATGCACCCAACTGGAAGCTAGGAGCTTCTGCATTGTAATCTCTGTACTGCCAGGGACAGCAAGCCATTTCACCACGCTGGAGAGCAGTGACACCAACCTTGTAAGGACATGTAAGCTTTGATATTAAGTACGCTGCAAGTGCTAAGCAGAAACATATTAGCCAAAGGGCAGCAAATTACAGATCCATTGCTCCTCACTGACTCAGGGCACAGGGACCTGGGCCATGCCAGGATACAGGGTTACCTCCAGTTTGCATACACAGGAACAGAGAATCCTCTGGGATCTTTCATGGCTCTCTCCTGTTTCTGTGTTACTAAAACCATGTTCACATCAGGAGTTTATCTCCATTGCAACAATTGACTTCGCTACACCAGAGCAAACCCCAAGAGGAGACAAGGAAAGCCAGAGAGTTTGCAGTGACATAGCGGACTCTTGTTTGAAGCCAGGGTAAGCGTTTCCAGTGCAAATAATGGATTTTCTAATCTACAGGGGAGCTAAATGAGCTGCAGCAATCGATTGCTGGAACTGGGTCAAGTCTCAGCACAGACAGTGCCTGAGGATGGATGCCATCTCGCTAAGAAAATACTTCAAATGGCACTTTTCCATGCAAGCAATTGCTGTAGTTGCCACAGGGGATCCTGTGCACTCAGAGAGGAATGGAGCTTTATCGGTGGCCTCTGTCCATGATCCCCACCTGATTGGAGTCCACTTGCAGTAGTTATTGTTTCTGTAGTTTGCGTTGGGCTGTTGCTGGAGAACATGCTGCACCCAGCTTATATTAAGCCACTCCCTGCTCTGGATCTCTGTGTTCCTTAACCAACAGGAGAGGCAGCTACTATACCTTAGAAGGAACTTGGGTCTTCACCTCTTTAAAGTCCACCAATTTAGTGTTCTCATACAAGGAAGTAGAGGAAATGCAAAGACTTATGATTAATGCCAAAACAGGAATCAATAAATATGGAGTGGACACCACACAGCAGGGGGTTGCAGTGCAAGGTGCATACATTATTTTGGCAAAGTACAAAAGGGGCCATGCAATTGCTAGCGGCACACTCAAAGCCCCTTTGTGCTAGAATATTAGAATGGGATACCTAACAAGCAACAGATGGCTGCATTTAACAGGGTTTCTACACATAGTAAATAACTGAAGGTAGGAGGATGGAAAAAAACGTGGTTCCTAACAGCCTGCTTCATGTGCAAGTGACACAGCTACTAGAGAGACAAGACAGATAAGGAAGTTGGTCCAATAAAAGATATGACCTCACCTGTCTTGTCTCTCTAATACACTGAGAACAATACAGCTACAATACTACAAATGGATACTAGAAGTGAGTTTGACACGTAACACTATACTATTGTATATGAAACCTCAGGTTTTGAAATCAAGACATCTTAGCAGGAGAATCTAACCTAGCAGGTAAGAGGATTGTTATATGGCTATTTAGCTGTGCCCTTGTTAATAATCAGCCTTTTCGCAGTAGCAAAGGTGCTTTTCTGCGTCTGACAGTGTAGTAAAATAGGTAATGTGCATTTTGAAATAGTTAGGCGGCCCTGCTAACACACACAATAGCTTAGCCTCCATTTGGCTATAAAAATAGGACGTTAGTGAGGAGTAACTTTGTACCTACCATACCAATTTAGCAATTGAGAGAATGTCCAAGCTATGACACCTTTAAGCCTTATGTAATAGAAGTGCTGGGGCCATGCACATATGGACAGATCACACTGAATACCAAGGCTTGGAAGCCATGATTGAGAATCACAAGTTTCATTTTTAGGAGAGTTTTAGGTCAGAATCCCCCGTGTCCAGACACAATAGCAAACCCCTCCTCTAGCCTCTGTCAGAGCTCTGTGCTTGTACTCATTGCTTGGCTAGTTTTACCTTCTCCTGCTCTGCATGCAACACCCATGCCTGCGTGTGTTCATTTGTCATTTGCAATGAGTTGTTTCTCTGCTCCATCAGCAGGTTGCTCTGTTCAACATACCTAAGAGAGGAGGTGAAACCACAGAAAGTGACTTGAGCACGTACACAAAAGGAGACTTGATGTGAAAGCCTATTATGGAGGAAAGACAATGGTGTTTGTGACAAAGCCTCATTAACAGAGTACATTCCAAAACAACTGTGTGTGATGAAACCAAGGATATATGGCTATTAGGGTCAGTCAGAGTTCAAGGCCAGAAAGGACCATTAAGATCTAGTCTGACCTCCTGTATATGACAAGTTACCAGCACCACCCACTTGCACAGCAAACAACCACCAAAATGAAATCAAAGTATTACAGTCCACAGGAGACTGGATTATTCTGTGCCACAGGCAGAGAACAGGAAAGATTGAGGTGCAACAGTGCCAGAGGCACCCCAAATGACAGAGAAAGGATTAAATGAGATATATCCCGATAATCTTGGCAAGTGACATGCAGTCACATGCTGCAGAGAAAGGCAAAAACCTCCCAAGGTCACTTCCAATCTAACTTGGGGAAAAATTCCTTCCCAATACAACGAGTTAGACTGAGCATGTAAACGAGAACCAGGCAGCCATGCACTGACGGAGAATGCTCAGTGCCACCTCAGAGCCCTGGCCCATCCTGCCCCATCTCCCATCTCCAGCTAGAGCCATCTCTGATGCTTCAGAGATAGAAAAAATAAAACCGTCCCAAAATAACCTTGGAGAAAAAGAAGTCCCTTCCTGGCTGGCTGAAGCCCTGAAGCATGAGCTTTAGGAACCAAGATAAATTAGAAGGGAGCTCCAGGACTCCCACCACCATCACACAATTGCACTCAAGTTTGTCCAGCTTTCTTAGAGCTAATTAAGTAGTTTGCCCCCACAGCTCCTACTGGGAGGCTGTTCCAAAACCTTACACCACAAATGATTAGAAACCTTCTCATTTCCAGCCTGAATTTGTTTGAGGCCAGTTTATATCAATTTGTTCTTGTACTAAAGCTGCCCTTTAGCTTAAATAGCTCTTCACCCTCCCTGGTATTTACCTCCCTAATGTATTTAGAGAGAGCAATCATAACCCCATTCAGCCTTCTTTTTGCTAGACTAGACAAGCCAAGCTCTGCCAGTTTGCTCCACTCCCTCGATCATCCTAGTACCTCTTCGTTGCACTAGTTCAAGAAAGATTAGTTTAAAACCTGGAACACAGGTGACCAGAATCATACCCAGTATTCCAAATGAGAAAGACAGTATGACAGATGTTACAGAAACACTGGTGAATCTGGAGATAGGGGAGATCCATTAAGATCTCTGCTCCATCCTCCTGCCAAGAGAGCAGTGTTCCTGCAGTACCTTAAAACATTCAACATGCCAAGTGTTGTGGCTTTCACTCTTTCTCTGTGAGACTATTCCCTTCTAGAGACACTGCATGGTACATATATGAGACCAGGGATAAACTGAGAATACATCCCATGCACAAGCCACCTTCTCCACTTGATCTGATGGAGCAACAATAAGACTAACCAGAGAGAACAGACCCATCTCCCTTTGGCCACAAGGACTGTTGGTCGGATGCGGTCAGGGAAGGCAGCAGCAGTTCTTTACCTGCCTATGTGCGCCAAGTTTATGTCCAACCCCGGTTTCAGAGATACGCACATTTAAAAAGAAAAGTATTTCCTTGTGCTAGAAGCAAAAGAATCTAGGACACCTCCTGAGTTCAGTAATCTTTGTTCCGTGCAGCAAAACGAAGACAATCTACAGGCAGAAGTGCATTCCTAGTAGCCAGGTCTGTAGCCATGAGTAACCTGCTCCCTCCTGCTCCTCACCGCTGATTCCGTTCGATCAGTTCACCGATCTTCACATTCTGCTCTTCAATCCTGCTGCTCTTCTCAAATACCTCTTGCTTCAGCCTCTCGTTCTCCTAAGGTGGAACCACAGAGTGAGCACAGCCATCTCATTTGGACCTAGGGAATGCCACCTACAGCTGACTTCCTTACCAGAAGAAGTTTAATAGTAATGCTGCCACTGCTTAGGCAGCTGCAGAACAACAACTGTTTTCTTACTGAGAAGCCAACAAGGCTACCCTAGCACTCAGCCATGCTCACCTGAATTATGCGCTGGATATTGCTCGTGATCATTGCAGTTTCCATGGTAACTGAAGAGATACCAGGTAACAGCAAGTTGTTGCTAGTGTTCTGTTTCTGTAACTCCTCCACCTGTACGAAATAAAGCATGGAAGCCATACTTGAGTAGGGTGTGAATGTGAGCATTTAGCAGTGGATAGAAGTCAGATGAGCCACAAGGAATTAATTCAAACTCACAACTCCACCAAAGTAGGGGAGGTAATATTTTTTATTGAACCAACTTTTGTTGGTGGAGGATAAAAGCTTTCTAGCTTCATCTGATCACTCATACAGCAGTTGTAGAATATGCACATAAACTACAGCCATGCCACCTTGGGTATGTTAAGGGACTCCTTGGAAGCGAAGCACTAAGTGTAACATCACAATACACTGCTCCTTCAGAAGGTCATCCTGCTGTAACGTGACGTTTTTATAGTAGTCAAATCAAACATGAAGTATGTTTAGTGAAAACTCCACTATTCTACGCTGTTACTGTGTAACATATAAATTAAACAGCAGCTCGAACTTCTCAACATGACACCTACTTCTGAGACACTATATGGTTGAGAAGGCCAAGTGACTTTAACCCCTTGCAAACGAGCCCCCTCTATGCCAGATCTCTTTCCTTTACAGCCAGGTCAATGTCATTACCTTGGCAGCTAAATGATCCATTTTATCAGCTACTTTGCTAACAGCCATTCGGATTTCAGTGTTATGTTGTCGAGCTTCTGTCATCAAGAATGAAGTAACATCACCAGCTGCTACAATGGGAAGGAGAGAGGTGACCAGTTAGTGTGGCAAAAAGAAGCAGAGTATAAGCACTGGTCTGCATTCAAAGCCTGGCAGCTATAGGGGCTACCATCTTCCTAAAGGTCAGTGATTAAGAAGATCTAGAAGACAAGGTATGTTATTGCTTTCACGATAAGAAATGAGATTTATAGCTGCAGGAAACTAATGGACTTGTTTACAGCAATTGATCGATTGCAAGGCCAGAAGGACCACTGAGATCATCTAGTCTGATCTTCTGTATGAAACAGGCTCTAGAACTCCCGCAAAATAATCTCTAGAGCAGTGGTTTCCAACCTCTTTGGCTCTAGGGCCACAGATATAATTTTTACAACCCTGAAGGGCCACCAGTCTCCACCAGCAGACCCCCCGCCCCACTACAGCCAGATGGAAGGCGTTCAGTGAGGAGGCAGCCTCCTCACTGATCTCCAGTCTCCTGGGCTGCAGCAGGGAAACCACAGGCATCCTGTAGCCCTGTGCACTCCACATGGGTCCCTAGGCAGTGGCTCCCTTCTGCAGCCAGGGAGAAGGAAGCTCAGAGCTCCTCTCCCTCTGGTTCCAGCAGGGACCCCAGCACCTATGGACTCATGCACAGCGCTTTGCTGTGCTCCCTGTTACAGCCAGGGGAAGGGGAGCCCTGATCTCCCATCCCCTTGGTTGAAGCAAGGAGCCTGCACTTATCTTTTAGACCTGGGGCAACGTGCTTTGCCTAGGTTCTTAGGCAGTGGACCCCTTCTGCAGCCTGGGGGAGGGGAGTTGCGGGCCACTCTGAAAGTCCCCATGGGCCACTTTTGGCCCCTGCGCCACAGGTTGGGAACCACTGCTCTAGAGCATCTCCTAGAAAAACATCCAGTTTTGATTTAAAAATTGCTAATGACAGAATCCACCACAACTCTTTATAAATTATTCCAATGGTTAATTGCCCTCCTTGTTTAAAAATGTATGCCCTATTTCCAGTCTGAGTTTATCTATCTTTAACTGCCAGCCATCGGATTGTTATACCATTCTATTAGATTGAAGAGCTCATTATTAAATATTTGTTCCCCATGTAGGAACTTACAGATTGTTACAGGTTGTTATTGTGGCTGCCAAACCTTTAAATACATGCAATACATACCAATACAGAGGAATAATTAGTTTTAATAATTTATAATGAAATTTAACAAGTGACTATATTAACGAGCCACTAGCCATGGGCACATTTAGGACTAGGCCTCAGAAATTTTTTGCTCTTATTAGTCCCTCTCCTGAGTGCACCTTGGAAGGTGGGGAGAGAATTTGAATTAAGAATAGTTTTGTCTCTTTCTGGAATTAAAAAAAATGTGATAGCATAAAACTGAGCTGGTAGATGTAAGGGGTCCGAACAGGATGGGGTACGTCTGCTTCCAATTGTGTGTGGATACTTGTTACAAGAAATTGTTTACCATGCATCAGTGCAGCTGTGAGATGTAATATTTTCTTGACATACCTTGGAAAGGTGCTGGATACAGCTGTCCTACAGGCTGGAGTTGAGAAGCAGCAGCAGTTTGTGAATAGGCATATGCCATTCCTGCATATGGCTAAGGGAAAAAGACACTTCATTTTGTTTTTTTCTAACATAATTTCAGTCACATGTTACTCACTGCAATTTCTGTTATGGATGAAGTTTAAGAAATAAGGTCTCAGTAGATCATCTGTAGATTAGTCTTTCAAAATGGATGCCAAGACAGCAAATATCACTGCAGTCATTTTTAAGGAAGAACAAAATAAAATTCATTCACTTCAGTCATGCATAGAGATGAACACCACAAAACCCAAAAAACTTTTCTCCTGACAAGTTCTCGCCACCCACTCAAGGTAAGTGAACTGAAGCATTTGGGGTCATGAACACTATTAACTCAAGAGTTTCCATTTGGTCCAAAACTATCATGCTTTGCATTGGATCAAAACTGAACTATTTTTAGAAAGCCCGGGGAAGGCCTGTTCAGTAGTGTTTGAAGTGGTGGTGAAACATTTTTCCTGCTTTAAACCAAAGACGACAACACTTTCTTTACATAAAGATGTGCAGAACAGTTGAAATCCAGAAGTTGGAACTTTCCATGTGTCAAATCCTAATTATGGAACATTCTCCTAATTAAGTTTTACACAAAAAGATTTTGGAAGCAAAATCTTGGAAAATTAAAAAGCCACACTATTCTGCCTGCACAGCAGGCAAGCTAGGAGTGACATTGTTTGTGCCTGTGGAAGTTGCACAGAGATTTGATGCGACAGGTAAGCATGCTTAATAGATTTGTTTGTGTGCTGGTGTTTCACTGTGGAATATTTGTTCCCCATGTAGATATTTAATAGACTGTAATCAAGTTACCTTTTAACCTTCTCTTTGTTAGACTCAAGGAAAGCAGTCTATTTAGTTTATTACCATATGGCATATTTTCTAATCCTAGAGACAGGAGCAGCAAACAAGGGAGTTTTGCAATGGAGCATTCTAGTTGAAGGAGGAGTGACTACGTGACCCTTGGTGTGCGTTTGTTGTGTGCTTGCTCACTTGCAGTGTGCGTGCTCAACTGAAGTTTATAGGGTGGTCTCTTTGGGGGGGTTGTGTGATGAGCCTCAAGGCTTGCTAGGCAAGGCTGCAAGCTTCCTAACTGAGGATCTAGCTGACTGTCCTTTGATCCCTAATCCCTTTCAAGGGATAAGGGGTCACGGATGACTCAAGGAGAACAAGGGTTTTAAAAACCAAAAAAAAACCAACACAGGTTGTAAGTGACCAGAGGAGCTAGCAAAGAGGAGCAGCAAACAGGAGTTTTGCAAGCGAGTGAGAGGCCCAGATACGCTTAATAAATGTTCTCTCTAAATTTAGGCCAGTAACCTCCCTCTCCCCCACTACTAGAAGAACATGTACAAAAAACCCTGCAAGAGTACAAACAATGCAGGCAGAAGTCCAGCAGCAGACAGGAGGCTATACAGTTTATTGCACTGAAGGCAGCATGTATGATTAGCTGCCTTGAGGGCAGGTGGCACATGGCCCTCAGAGACAGTATGACTTGAGTGGCTGAACTGGAGGAGCTAAGGGAGACAGTGAGATATGTAGAGGAGACTTTTGAGAACAGGGAATGGACCCACCCCCCAGCTGACAGCCTCTGTACTTTTTAGGAGGATGAAAGTCTTGGAGAAGGACAGCATCAAGGTGGAGCAAAGGGAAATGATCCCATAATTGGGACCCTCCTCCCAGCAGATGATGTCACAGTGTTCTCTGACACTGGGGATCCCTATCCAAGGGAAGGGACCCATGTTATTACGAAGAGACGGACAATAGTAATGGGGGTGTGATGCTGGCAGACCAGGTGCTAGCTTATACCAAGGTCCCGAGGCCTCCCTGAATTACTGACAAATGGACAGCTGGAAACCAGTCTACCTCACCTGTATGTTAGAATTGTTCAAATAAACAGAGTTATAAGAATGTGTTTAGCCTTTAACACATGCAGCAACTTACAAACATTTCATAAGCTCCTTTATAGTATCCGTAGCCTATGTTAAAAGGTAATATTTAAATGCTTGCTCTGTAACTATAAAACTGTAAAAAACCCCAGTCAGGAGTGAAGCATTGCCAACTGTGAAATGCTTGTTTGCTACAAAGGGGTACCATCTTCTCCCCAAGCAAAAGAAGGCCTATAGGCATCAGACAAGCCATTGTGGAACCGCGGTAGATGAAAGACTGTTGAGTGCTCCCCCACACCCATGAAGAGGGGATGTGCACAAGCCCTTGTCCCATTACAGTTTGAACTCAGGGGAAGGGAATCAAAATGCCTGACAAGAAGAAAATTGTTATCACTTTGCTGCCTGGAATTCAGCAAGGGCAATATTTCTAAGCATAAGCAAGGGATCCCCATCTGATTGGCTTAGGTTAGCCCTAAAGCAAGCTCAAGATTATAGCAGCTATTATCATCTTTGGGAACCTAAGACTTTCTCATTTGTGTGCATATGCTTACCTGCTTTAACCTTGTAAATAATTCTCTTCTTTCTTTTTCTTAGTTAATAAATATTTAGTTAATATTATGGGATTTGCTACAAGTATTGTCTTTGGTTAGAGATCTAAGGTATAACTGACCTGGGGTAAATGACTGGTCCTTTGGAACTCGGAATAATCTGAATATTGTTGTGATTTTTGGTGTAAGGGCCCATCTATCACAACGGCAGGCATGCCTGGGTGGCAAGATAGACAGACAGTCCCCTTGGGTACTTTGGTCTAATAGAAGAACATACAACCAATGTGGGATTTGTGCCCTGGTTTGTAACAGTCTATCCTGAGGTTAGCACTCACAGTATGAGATAAATTGCCCTATTCTGTTCATTCCCTTGGAGGCACCTGGCATTGGCCACTGTGGGCAGACAGGATACAGGGCTGGATGGACCATGGATCTGACCCAGTCTGGTCATTCCTAGGCTCTTTAATTATTCTTGTGGCTCTCCTCTTAACCCTCTGATTTTTCAACACCCTTCAGTTTGTTAAGATGGCTCCTTCTTTGGGTGGCTCCTCTATTCCAGCTGCCGATCCCCTCTTCCCCACACTGGAGCAGAGCATATACTTATGGGAGTGCTGCCACCAGAAGCACAGAGGTTGGCATTAGTCTGATTTCAGTACCTGAAAGCTCGGTGCACTTCCAGGAAGAGCTGAATGGGGCTGGAGTGTTGCAGGCATCAGGGCAGCAGAGGGTGCTTGGAGCCCAGAAACAGATGGTTGAGGTACTGAAAAGAAACAAAAGAAGATATTGTTGCTGAAAGTCATTATGTTTTGTTGCCTATGTTACTTGACAGTAAGTGTATGGGTCTCCTACAGTCACGGAGTACCAAGGCTAGCATGAGACCATCCACAATCCTGCTTAAACAGAATCCATCTGAGGAAGATTAAAGGGCTGCCTTCACTGCAAAATTAGCAAGAGGATTGCCCGTAACTTGAGTCCCATCCACCCATACAGATGATTCACTCCAGTGTGGTAGTACTTTTAACTCAAGCTGTCAGGCCTGGGCTGGGGGGCGGTGTAAAAGGTTAAAACCTGAGTGAGCACAACTCAGCTTCTAACATGACCTCTCTGCAGCCTGGATGCTGGCTAACTCCACTTGTGTCTTACGAGTCCTCCAATGCCTTCCCACAACTCCCCTTCTCTCCCATCCCAAGTACCCAGAAAGGACTAACATTCACCCACAATCCACTGAGAAAGAATTCCTAGAACAGCTCAGCATGCCATGCGACATGCCCCAGAAGTCGCAGTGACACACACAAGTGCAGTGCCAACATGAACATAGCAGCTCAAATGTTACTTTGCAGTGTGGCCATTTCCACTCACGCTAGAATAACCATGAGAAGTAACTAGAACTGACTCTGCAGTGAAGATATACGCTAACTAATTCAGCCTCTTGAGTACAAGAAATAGTCTATCTGGAGAGCTGAGTGATGTGAGGGTCACTCATTAGGGAGTGAAAAGTCACTCTCTCATTTCAGTTCCTTAAAGAAATACACCATTCATGCAGCAGGAAATGCTTAATCATGTCTGCCCATGAGTGCTGTGTCTACTTAAACCCAAGCAAACTAACTCATTACCTTGTGTTGTCAACTGAGGCAGTACTGCATGAGCTGGCTGTGAGAAAGGTCTCTTGGGGGATGAAGAGACTGGCTGTGCTGTTCCTCTCGATGTATTTGGATCCTAAAACATTCCCAGATTTCAGTCAGTATCAGTAGGTTAACAATTTAGTCAACAGGTTGGATGTTAAACCATTCCTAAGATCAGACACGATTAACAGCAACAGACCCACTTATAGACAGGGAATTGAAACTAGGCAGGAAAGCTAGCCTTGTGTGGAACGACATGTCAAAAGTTCCAATCACATAAGTTGTCCCAAAGAGCTTCACAAAAGGCACAAGTGAGAAACTGACAGAGCAAACCCCCTGCAGGCAGGCAGAGCAGTCGCTGTGCACTCCACAGCAGCTCTTGCACAGCCTGCAATTTACATCAAACCCTACATTTTAAGGAATACGAGTGCTTGGCGACGCACCTCTATTTCTGAGTCACTGGAGTCAAGCTGGGTACCCGCTGTCCCTGCAAGGAAAGGTAGCATGGGCTGTCCCATTTTGGCCATCCGGGAAATCAGCTTTGCTTTTGCTACATCAGGATTCTAGAAGAAACATTTGCAATTACATTGCCTCAGTATCTTTTAAGCCAAGTTTTTTAGTGCTCTCTTGACACTAACCCGTATTATTGTGGCTCTATAATTGACTAGGTTGGAGAAGCTTTGTTCAGTCATTTACCAGCTATCAAATGAAGAAAGTCTCTGTATTTAGAGAATATCTGAGATTTTTTGCTCCTTTAGATAATACCTTTATTTAAAAGAGAGAGTAGAGTTAATATACTGTTTTACATCTGATTTTACAGTCATGAGTATTGTATAGATATCTACTGACAAACACATTAACAAGCTAGAGACAAGCCACATGAGGTAATAGCTTTTATTGAACCAACTTCTGTTGGTGGAAGGGACGAACTTCACAGAGCTCTTCTTCAGATCTGACCAAGGAAACCAGAACATCAAAGTTAAACACAAGGTGGGACAGATTGCTAAGCATAAGGGGTTCTCACATGTCATAGCACAGCTGTTGAAGGTATTGTGCGCATTTTCTTTGAGAACAAGGACAGAGGTCAGATGTTTGCTTTGTGAGAATTGACACAAGAATTTAAGAGAATCATCAAATCATTTCCCAAAAACAACTCCAAGAGAAACTTTACAATGTCATTCCCCAGGGACCCACCCCAGTGACCTCCCACATGCGCCCCAAGATACAAAAACAAGGGAACTCTGGCAAACCAATCATATCTAGCCACTGCACTCTGACCAAAGGAATATTAGGACTCACAAACAACCCTCAAACCACTCACCACACAAGGGCCAGTTTCCTTCAGGACATAACCAACTTCCTTCAGAAATTCCACAACATAAACAATCTTCCTCAGAACACTACCCTTCATGGATGTTAATCTCCCTCTACACAAAACACCCTCACCATTGCTGCTTGCTTCAAATCTACAAGACAATGGACAACACAAAAATCCAGTCCAAACATCATCAAACTCATCCATTTCATCCTCACTGTTAAGTGTAAAGTTATTATCAAACAAACACTTTGTCCAAACCATGGGAACAGCCATGGGTACTAGGATGGCTCCCCAATATGCCCACCACTTCATGGATGCCAAAAAAGTTCTGGAAAAATGCATCACGAAACAAGTAATATACTGAGATATATCAATATTTTCATCCTCTGAGCAGACGACCTGAACTCCCTCATAGTTTTCCTTTACAGCTTCAACCACCATGACCACGCCACCAATCCATCAACACTCTCACACCAACATCCACTTCCTGGACACCATGATTAGCTTCCGCAATGGAACCGTACAGACAAACTATATACAGGACAGCCACAGATCACCACACCTACCTTCACAAATCCAGTAACTACCCCAAGCCCACCAAGACATCTGTTATCTCAGATACTACAGAATATGCTCTTAAGATGACTTTTTTCCAGACTTTTTCATAACACACTTAAAACCACCTTCTCCAAACAAGGACACTTCACCGGAGAAGTAGATTGCACCAGGGAACAGTCCACCCCCACACTCCAGGAGAACCTGCTTCAATACAGAAAAAACTTATTGACGCAGCCCCCTACTTGTCACCTACCACCCCACACTAGAACCTACACAGGGTATCAAACAATTACAACCCATACTTGATGTGGATCCGATCCTGAAATAAATATTTCCTAAAGCCCTCTTGTGTCCTTCAGACAATCCCCCCAAATCGCTCCAAAATCATCCTTAGAAGAAAGCTCCCCACAGAACAGGACACGTCAACTTAAAGCTGCACCAGACCCTGCCAGAATAATAGATGCAAAACCTGAAGACATATCTCCACTGCTACAATAATCAATACCCCACACAGCACATCTTTCAAGATTCATAGGTCTTACATACAGCTATCACAACAGGTGGTGTACCTCACCCAGTGCATCAAGTGCCCCAACAACAGCTATGTGGGTGAAACTAGACAATCACTATGCTTTCAGACAAACTCACACAGAAAAATGATAAGACAAACGCCTTATCACCCACTGGCAAACCCTATTCACAAAGCAATCTCTCCATACCTGACTTCAGTCCTCACCCTTAAAGGAAACCTGCACAACACTTACAAAACACAAACCTCGGAACTTAAATTCATAACTCTGCTGGAGGCTCAAGAACATGATTTGACAGAGATACTGGTTTATGGCCCACTGCAACAACTGTAACACTCTGCTGCCTGCTAACCCTCCATTGCCCTACAAATGCAGAGGTATTAATTTTAAGTGGCCTTCTACAACAGGAACGAAGGCCTTATGGTTAATGATCTGTTCCACCTTGTATTTAGCTTGGACACTTGGGTTTCCTTCTCCAAACTGAGGAGGACTTCTGTGAAGCTCAAAAGCATGTCTCTTTCATTAACAGAAGTTAATCCAATAAAAGATATTACCTCACCCACTTTGTGTGTGTCTCATATCCTGGGACCAACATGGCTACAACACCACTGAAAAAGATGGAGCGTTTCATGGCTGAATTCCTACAACTGCTTCTCAAAGTTAACCCACTCCTTCATACTATGGCTATGCTCTATCTGCAGAAGGGATACAAAGGAGCCCAGATTTCCTTACAGTGGCTCCTTTTATCATGTAGCACACAGAAGACCTTCTGACACTATTGCAGCTAGCAATCTCACTTGTGAGGGCCTCAAAAATAAAATGGATGGCAAGGAGTATTAAGTTGACTATCATCATGGTATCTGAGCACCACCACATATGAGAAGACAGTTATAGTTCTATTAGCATCCACAGAGCCAAAGAAACTAAGCCCTTAAATACAAAATTAATAGAAAAGTACCTTCAAGGGTCATTGTACAAAAAAGCATATGGACCCACATGTCCTTGAGTTCCCCACACAACAACTAAAAGTGACAGTTCTTTAAACATCTAAAATGCCTATAGAGGATCAAGCAAGTCAGACTTAAGGCTGAAACATCCCCTTAATTCTACTGTTCCAGTAGACATGGTCTTATTCAGGGAAGTGAGGGAGAACCAGGCCCACAGGGGATAAAAGGCTACTGGACAAGGTGAAATGAAAAGCTTTGCTAAGACTGGTGCTACTGAAGATGTCACTAGCCATTAAGAGATGCAACATTTAAGACCAGCACTTCTCTTTGCAAACGACAGTGATGATAAAGCCCTGAACACAGGCACAGAGTTGTTTCAGGCTCCCATGAGGTTACTGGCTATTATAAGGGGAATCATGAGCCCCAGTGGGGCTGGATATTACAGACAGACAATGTTATCCAACTTTTAGTTAAAATCATTTCAGGCTGCATACACTCACATATTTCACTAGTGATCCAGGAAGCTTAGTTTTAAGTATAAAACTTTGCTGTTCATTTAAGGACAAAATTTCAATCTTAATTCTGAATGGACAGGAACAAAGTCTTCCCATATTTGTGCAGCACCCAGCAGAATTAGACTTTGATCCAAGTGAGGCTTATGGATACTAACACAATTTAAGTGGTAAAGAGATAATGCCTTGCTTACATACATTTCAGATAGGCCCGTAGCACTATATTAATAATTTGGGCATGACTCAAGTATTTGGACATTCCTGTGTATGTCTCACATTAGCTAAAGCAACACTTACTGCTAGTTGTTCACTGATAGAGTTAGACTTGGCCCGAACAGCTGGCTCTCTGCAGAGAGGAAACAAGTATATGTTGAGATGAAAGTTAGAACTCTGACAAACTGATTAAGAGTATGCTGCATTTCTAAATCACTGAGCATACTTGTGAACTGTAATCCCCATCAGCAAGACTGCACTTCTCCATCATAAGATATTTCAACACTTCGTGTTTGGAAAATTATTTGTAACCATGTGAGAGCTTAGATTCTGGACCACAATTCTGTAGCAAATTCCATGACTACGGAATTGCAGACTACACAAGGCACCGATGGTAAGTATTTACTCAAATGAATGCCTACTGTACAAATGCCTCCAGCCTTACACTGAATTGCTCATTATCATGCTGTATTATAATGAGTGTTTCTAGTGTTTTAGCTGTTTTTCCAATAATGAGAAAACATAATCTGCTAGAAGGAGACATATCATATTGGCATTTATTTATTACATTAACCAGATAGCTATTTTTGTCCTGCAAATTGAACACTGCATCCCCACAATCCGATGCTAACAGATGACCTGTCACAATCAAACAGCCTTTCCTCAAAGAAAGTTACAACAGGAACTGTGCTGGTTTTCCAAATTTTGCATCATCAGTCGCACAAGTGGCTTACACTTGATGTAGCAATAAAACAATTAAGAATTACAACATTGGTCATGTCAGATATCAGCTGCATGTTGCATAGAATGGCTCGTTTCATTGCATCCCACACAGATTGGACATTATTTGCTTTGGAATTTCCCAAACAGCAGAAAATGTTAAACATTTGCTGTCCAAAAAAAGTTATCTGTGGCCCTGATTCTGCAATGAACTTAGCACACAGATCAGAGCCTATGTTTGCCAAGCATTGCATAAATTTACACCACTGGAGGAAGTGTTTATTACCAGCTTTTAATGCAGTAGCAAGTAGGGAGGATTCTTGCATTACCGGGATGATTCTTGCATTACCTTTGGTATCATGGGGTTTTGCTGCCATCAGGGTGTGTTTATAAATAAGAACAAACAGATCTTACCGATACTTTCACAAATACTAAGTTCTATGAGCTATGAACTCATTCTGCTTCCTTATTTTCTTACCCAGGCTTTGGAGGTATTGTAGAAGGAGGCAATCCAACAGGGTCTGCAGAGAAGCTCTCTGAATTGGGTACTGGGGAAGATGCAGAAGAATCCCTAGAACCAATGCTCTGCCCATCAGAGCCAGACTCCTTCATCAGCTTCACCTAAGAAAATCATGTTGAATGTATTACACAAAGACCTGTTTTTCTGGGTCCTGAAACAGCTCTTTAGTATTCTGCTTCATTCTGGCCAATAAAGAGCTACAGGTTTGAAGTTTCCCTCACCATCTCACTCTTCATAACTTGATGAAGGCTAGATTTATTTCCCCCCTGAACATCTTACATGCAAGTGGCAGAAAGATACCTCCAATTTAGTCTAGATGTGTCTTAGTAATGCAGTTATATTTTTTGTACTTATCCCGAGATATTACTGAGAATATGGAAGCTTCTAACTATGTTGTAATTCTTATGTAGAGGGAGGTTGTTACTTTGCAGGTAAAAATGATAGAAGTGTTGCCAATCAACAGCCCAAAACAGATGTACAAAAAGATATATGTAAGGAGACACTCACCCGCTTAACTTCCACCTCAAAAACCAGGGTGGAATCAGGAGGAATACGACTGGCTACTCCTTGGGACCCATAAGCCAATGCTGGAGGAATAATGAGAAGTCGTCTTCCTCCTTTCTTCATCCCCATCATCCCTTCTTCCCAACCCTTTACATTTCAGAAATACAGAAGAGAAAGTTGATTTGTAAGCAGCAGTCTGACTAAGTGACATTAAAATATCTGTAATCATTCTGATAAGGCTGCTCTAGACCAGGTTATAAAGGTCCCAGTACGCATACGGAAGAGCTTCTTATAAAGCCCTGTGGATACAGGTATACAGGGTTGCTCCATTTAGGATAAAAAAACCCTTAGAGGACAGCAGTGGCTCTCAACTTTTCCAGACTACTGTATCCTTTTGAGGAGTCTCATTTGTCTTGTGTACCCCAAGTTTCACCTCAATTCAAAACTACTTGCTTACAAAATCAGATATAAAAATACAGAGGTGTCACAGAACACTATTACTGAAAAATTGTTTACTTTCTCCTTTATCAATTATAAAAAAAATCAACTGGAATATAAACATTGTACTTACATTTCAGTGTAGAATACACAGAACAGTATAAACAAGTCACTGTCTATGAAATTTTAGTTTGTACAGACTTCACTAGTGCTTTTTATGTAGTCTGTTGTAAAAGTGTCTTGGTGAGTTAATGTACCCCTCGGAAGGCCTCTGCATGCCCCCAGCGGTACGTTCCCATGGTTGAGAACCACAGAAGTAGAGGACCCATAATGGCCAATTCAAACCTGCAATGTTAATCTCTAGGAGTCAGGAGGCAACTCCTAACATGTAAACAGTGGGGCAGATTGCAGCTGCTGCCAGCTTTAACATGGAGGCTCAGCCAGGCTCCAGTGTCTCTGTTTGGGTTCCAGGAGCTTGGGTGAAGCCTTGCATAGCAACTCAAGTCTGATCTGCACTGGGAAATTACAGCGGCATAGTTATGTCATGTGAAAAATCCACACCCCTGAAAGACACAGCAATGCCAGCCTAACCCTCCCAATGGAGACAGTGAGGCACTGATGGAAGAATTCTTCTGTCCTAGCTACTGCCTCTCAAGGTGAATTACATAGACTGATAGGTGTGGCTAGTGTCTACACTAAGCACTCCAGCGGCATAACTGGAGCCGTACTGCTGTCATGGTTTCAGTGTAAACGTAGCCATAGTTTCCATGGGTCAACATTTGGGTACTTTAAAGAGTAACCTTTGGTAACTTCTGCTGTAAATTAGTAATCTGGTGAATTAAGTGCCATGCTTAGGTTAAGACATAGCATTTAAGAAAACTGATAAGTAGAAAAACAGATGTTAATGGGGTAAATTAGTCAGTCAGTCATCCAACAGGATGACCATGCATTATGGCCAGATAACACTGTGTAGCAGTATCAGCTAGCTGGATTAACATGCAGCTATGCATTTAAAAAGACAGATGATCAAATTCAATTTCAATTAGTAGCAGATGGCTACAAGACCAGTACGGATTACTATTAATTCAGTAATAAAAGTTTAAATTGGGAAAAACTGGTTTTGAAATCCTAAATCTTGTTTACACAAACACTTAGTTCATGGGCAAGCTGAGGTGTAAATTTACCCTACGCTGGCCTGCCTAGGTTAAGTGTCCTTGTGGATCCTGCTGCCATGCACTAAATGTTCTGTAGTGCACAGCAGCAGAGTCCAAGCAGACACTTACACTTCGTGCATGGCAAGCTATCATGGGGTAGATTTATACCAGAGCTTGCACAAATTCAGTGTTTGCACATGCAAACCCCTAGCAGACAAACAGCTCTCTTCTTTTGCCCCCCCCATGAAAAAAATCTCAGATCAGTTTGATGGACCCGAGGGGTGCCACAATGCAGAGGAGTCCCATACAATCCCCACACAGCTTCAAGAGATCTGGACACACAAAAAACATAATGCAATAAGTTCTTATTTAACTAAATTTCCTTACAAGGAAGCTACTTTTCTGGAGGCTGTGCAGGGTAGAAGCTCTGCCTCCAGAAAAGTATCAAGGCACCGCCTGATATAAAGAACAATTTTCAAACAGCCAGCTTCCTTTCTACCACACAGGAGAGTTCTATGGACTTCCCTTTATTACTGACGGAGAACAAGGAGGCTTGGCTATTGGAGGGCAAGGCAATAATAATAGATGCAAGACACTGTGTAAAACAAAGAAGAGAGAGATTTTAAAAAAGGCGGCAGCAATTTCTTTCATGTCACTGATGCAAGCACAAGTCTTGTTTCCTATCATACTATTATGAATATAAGAGAAGTTATTATGGTATGTGTGAATCCTGGACAGAATTTTCAGAAGTCTTGCAAAATCTATGAGACTTTAGCACGCAGAAAACAAAGGTAAAATTCCAGAAGTTCTACCTTAATTACTTTTCCAGAACCCAGCTTCAGACGCAACAGCTTGTCCTTGTTGACATTTGAATCAAACACCTGTAGAATTGAAGGGTACAATCAATAGGATTTCCTACCACAGGGCTGATAAAGTTTGCAGTTGTAAAGTAGTACTCATACTAGTAAATAACATAAAAAAAAGACCACAATGTCCTTTATTTCATAAATACCTACTACTTATACAATGTCTCCTATTCTGATAGCTTCCAACTGCACACTGACACTTTTGTAGGCATGCAGTAATTGGAGACTCGGGCTTGAAAAGCAACTTGAAGTTCTCCAGCTTTAAATTAGACTATATGCTACACAGCCAGACTGCAGTAGCAATAGTACAATGGGCCCAGCCACCTGCCGCTAGCTTAGTGAAGTCTGGGAGTTTATTATATACAAGTATATTTTAACTTATACAACTGTATAAAAACTGTATATTTTAACTTATACAACTGTATAAACTTAGTGTTCTGCTTTATGTACTGCCATTAAAGTGGACAGTGTCCTACAGCAAAGGAAAGGAAATTACACCTGGATGTTTTCTATATTAGCAGAGACCATGAGTAAGAGCATTAGTAAGAGCATTGCCAGCAGATTGCAGGAAGTGATTATTCCCCTCTATTCAGCATTGGTGAGGCTGCATTTGGAGTATTGTGTCCAGTTTTGGGCCTCCCACTACAAAAAGGATGCGGACAAGTTGGAGAGAGTCCAGTTGAAGGCAACAAAAATGATAAGGGGGCTAGAGCACAAGACTTATGAGGAGAGGCTGAAAGAACTAGGCCTGTTTAGTCTGCAGAAGAAAAGAATGAGGGGGGATTTGATAGCAGCCTTTTACTACCTGAAAGGGGGTTCCAGGGAGGATGGAGCTTGGCTGTTTTCAGTGGTGGCAGATGACAGAACAAGGAGCAACGTTCTCAAGTTGCAGTGGGGGAGGTCTAAGTTGGACATTAGGAAAAAGTTTTTCACTAGGAGGGTGGTGAAGCACTGGAATGGGTTACCTAGGGAGGTGGTAGCATCTCCATCTTTAGAGGTATTCAAGCTGCGGCTTGACAAAACTCTCGCTGGGATGATTTAGCTGAGGATAGTCCTGCTTTGAGGAGGGGGTTGGACTAGATGACTTCCTGAGGTCCCTTCCAACTCTAACATTCTATGATTCTGTGAGTCACAGGTCCATGGGAGTGTCACATTATGCTGACGTCCTATTGACTTGCTTCCCAAAGAAGAAATGAAGTCACCCTATTGACTGTATCTCTGGATGCCTTATTAGAGGAAAAGTATTCTTCCCTTTTAGCATGAGGAGCTGGCTGGGGATAGGACACATGGAAGAGACCTCTCCGTGCATTTTATGTGGCTGCAAGACAGCTTCAAAACTAGATGTTTGTAGGAATAAGATGCTTCCCACCTCCTTCAAAGCAGTTTCCTAATCAAGTAGTTACTAGACAAAGCACAATTTGTGCTTTAAGAAGTAACATCTTCAAATATTCTTAAGTTTCTAGAGAAGAGAGGGTCTCATGGCAGATGTAATGTTGCACCTGATGCCTGGTCAAGCCATTTTCAAAGCTAGGATGACTAGCTCCATTTGCATGGAGCTTCTGTTTTATGTTCATGTGGGATATTAAAAATAAATCACAAGCATTTCAATCATTTCTTCCCGAGCACTTACAGACTAGTTACTATCTCCACCATTCAATACCCAAAGGAATTTATGAAGGGAATTTTCTGTAACATTCTTACCAATCCTACGTGTGCCTCAGTTCCCCTATATTTAGCATGGCTACCCAAGTGGGGGAAAAAGGATGACAATTACTCTCAGGACAGACTAAGAGACATAGGTATCTCTTAGTCACCAATGCTGTGGATCTGTGACACCCATCATAGGGCAGGATGAAAAGAATACTTTGCACCTCCAATGGTCTTGAGATTACAAGTCTCTTCCAATTACTTCCTTTGAGAATGTATATTAACCCATTACTTATAACAAAAGCCCCTTTACCTGTCCAAGTCCACTGTTCTGGAACAGCCAACCAGTATAGGCAACCTCCAGAGAGTCTCCTACTTCCAACCCCTGCCCCTCTCCAACAATGAGATCCTGGTACAGTACTGAGTCCAGTGAAGGGCTGCTGTTGCATTTGGCAATGCATAACTGCAAAGGAAGTCTGAACATTAGCACCGTTTGTCTGTGGGCAGCTGCAGCAGCATGACAAAATTCCACTTAGCCAGAAGACAGGCGATATCTGATTTATTTCTCACTGAACCAGAAAGAAGCCAAGCACTACAGACATGCTTTAAACATTGGCATTACTAATGCGTCAACCCCTTATGCTGCACTTTGCTCATATGTAAAATGAGAATACCACTCATTTCACAACAGTGTGTTGACAGGTTTAGTTAACATTTTAAAAACACTGACATCTTAGGATGAAAGTGCTACAGAAATACGAAGCATAACAATTTGAGACATGCTACCCTGCATTCAGTGAGCCAAACAGAATGCTAGCTAAATCAAAGGTCAGCCAGAACTCAGCACATTCCCAAAGCTACAATATGCATTTAAATTGTAGTTTAATGGGGAGACGAGGCTGAACTGGGCTTTGATTAAGAATGCTGCTTAGTGAGTTATAAGCAACCACGATTTTTGTTTGCTGTTCTGAACATGACTCCAACACCAACAACACAGGGAGAGTTTGTGCAAGAGTGCAGCTTGCTGCATTAAGGAGATGATTACCTGTTTACTGAAATCCATGGCTGCCTTTTCTGACTCGAACATGATTGACCAGTTTTGTCTCTGATCATCATAAAATGCACTATAGTTGTTGGGCTGAACCTATGGAAAAGGAAGTCAGTCCCAGATCAAAATTACAAAGATGTGTTCAGTGCAATTATGATTAAAAAAGCTACTGAAATCAGATAGAGGAATTTTATTGCTTAAGAACTAACCAGGCTCAGATGCTGGAAGTTAGCTTTTATTCCTCTGATCAGTACCCTGAAGAAAAATGCTTCAGTATTTGCTAATACAATTTACAAAGTTCTTCACATAGATCACAATTTCCTAAAACAGATGCTTAAAGTTAGGTTAGGAAATCTATATTTATGCAGCTGAATAGAAGCAGCCTGATCTTCAAAGATGCAGAACATACTTGGTTCCCGCTATCCGTGGGAGCTGGCAGCTGTTCAGCACTTCCAAAAATCAACCCCTCTCAATCTGGGTCCATAACCATGGATTTTGAGGCCTAGCTTTAGGAACCAGGAGTAACAGTTGGAATATTTTGTCATGAAGAGAGACACAGGGATAGGCCCAGTCTTGGAAGACAAGGGCCTGCCTCGGAGAAACAATGTGGGTCCTTGGGGCCTGGTACATTAAAGAGGTCACTCCCAGGAAACTGGTTATAAGTTGGGACATAGATCAGACCCTGTGTATCTGTGATACCAGGTTTGAAAATTTTGGTTGTAGTTGTTAAGTCAATATTAAAACAGGGCAGAATCTGGTTTAGAATTTCTTACTGAGATCCCATGCTGCCAGCATTGGCAAAACATTTTAGCAAGATCACCGCTAAGGAAGATCACATCTTTCCTGCTACTTGTTACTGATAGGCTAAATAGTTATTCAGGACTCTGATTTTTTCAGAAATTGGAGGAAAATCGAAATGGCAACTTTCAGAACGGCTTGCAAAAACCTAGCAAATGCTTACTGAAAGAGAAACATGCTGTCAGATTTCATACAGAGCTTAGGCATTTTCTTGCTATCTCTTCATCAAACACTATTTCCAGTCCCATAATAATTTAAATAAATTACAGGACACAGGTGAATTTGGGTCTGTTTGATCCCATTACAACTACAGAAGAAAAGCAAAGTAATATCATCTGCTCTGTAAAAGGGCGAGGATACTTTCCTCCACAGTAAACCACTTTCAAATCTACTGATGAAAATTTCTATACAAGAACTAAGTATTATCAGTCTTTGGCAATTTATATGACATAGGAAGAGAAAATAGTTTATACAACATTCTGAATCTATGGTGCACTTTACAGAACATGAGTAAAATCACGTCTTGTCTCAAAGACTTTACAATCTATAACCAACAGAGACCTAGGACAACATTTCAGAAGAGGGAAGGTCATAACTCCTAGCTGCTATGTACAGTACAGTGTTGCAGAAACTTAAGGGTGGGTATACACCTAAAACGCTGCAATGGCACCACTATAGCGCTTCAGTGAAGTTGCTATTATGCCAATGGGAGCGCTTCTCCTGCCCGTGTAGTTAATCCACCTCCGTGAGAGGCGGTAGCTATGTCAATGGGAGAAGCCCTCTTGTACACATAGCACTGCCTACTCTGAGGGTTAGTTGGTATAACTGTGTTGCTCAAGGGGTGTGGATTTTTTACACCCATGTAAGTTTGTAGTGTAGACCTGGCCTAAGTAAAGAAAAAACACATAGGACTACTGAAAAATAAAGATTTTCTAATGCAGAGTCTTACCGTGAACACAAACCCTGGATGGATCCTGGCAACTGTGACCTGCTGCTGCTGATTGATATAAAGGAGGATCTTGTACTGGATTTCACAAAGGTGGGAGTGGGGGTAAGAGGAGAGACAACAACAAAAATTAACAAAAACCTACAGTCTGTGAAATTCTGGTGTGCACTATGAGAGATACAGGAACATTAGGGCCATACTTTGTCTGCCAAACGTATCAGTAGTAAGTGCATTCAAAGCAATGAAATTTAACTGCTGAAATGTAAATAGCAGTTTGCACTGTCCTCAGAGGGAATCTGTGCAATTCTGTATTACAGTACATGTAGGATGTGCCTATACTTTCAGCTTTTCTCCATACACACATACCTGGCCTGGAGACTCACTTCACCGTTCTTAAATATTCAAGTGCTGAAGCATCTTGCTTTGATTACACCAAATCAGCTTTGAATCTGGCTCTATATTCTGCTTCCTCCTACTGCATAGTCCAACAGCACAGCTATCAGCAGGCTGAGCAGTCTAGGGAGCTGTGCTCAGGTCACAATCTCCTCTCGATGTGCAGCCTACTAAACAGAGCACTGGACCGGAATTCAGGAGACCTGGGTTCTCTTCCCAACCCTATCGCTGACCTGCTGGGTGATCATAGGCAAGTGACTTCACCTTCAGAAGTCAGGCTAGACCAAGAGTAATCCATTACTTTTTTGACAAGATCCAAATTTCTTGATTAAGGTATAGTCAAAGTCCAGACTACAGAGAAAAATCATTCAAACAACAAGATTTTGAGGTTTGTTCAAAAGTGCCTGGGGGTCTGGATTTGGCCTGTGGTCTACCTATTGACCACCCCTGGACTATATGAACACAGCGATCCCATCTGGCTTTAGAACATACAAACTCTTCATCACATAAGACTATCATAATGACTATAGGCAAGGGTTATGGTGAAGGATGGGTTTTCAACTCTAACTTTTAAATTTCTTGACTGTTGAGAGCTTAACAATGCAGCCACAGCTTTGCATTAAACGGTCTAACATTTAATTTCCTAGGTTTTTATTCGTTAAAGATGAAAAGATCTCCTCAGTTCTCTGACTGATTAAGTGGCAAAGGCCAGCTGCTACCTTGCAATATTAAGTACACGTCACCAGTTTACTGAACAGTAATCAAACAAAGGTTAACACGTGTTTTAATATTGCAGGCAAACTATGCAGTTACATACCTGTGCATGTGAATTCCTTTGTGGAGGCACAATTTTAAAGAGCCTTAAAGATAGCATAAGCATCTCACTTTCCTACCTGGCCAGACCTCACCTCCCTGTTCACCCAAGACTTTTTGGGAGGGTGTGAGGGGAGGTCCAGAAGGGTGGGAGTTTTAAAAAACTCCCGAAGGTCTCAAACTCAGTTTACTGTAAGAAGTATTATTTAAAAAGAGCAATTTAGGGAGACAACAGAAGGAGGGAAGCTGGGGCTGGCTGAGGGTGGGAGGATGCAGGGGCAGCAACAGATCAAGGACTGGTTGGATTTAGGTTTTTTTTTTTTTTTTTTATAAATACAGCTTGCTAAATACTCCTTTGTTCTACACTTAGAGTGGCAGACAGCTGTACTAGAGGAGCTGCATTCAAGAACTGATATTTTTGCATTAAAAAGGTCAAGTAGAGCATAATTGATATCAAATTTGTTTATATGAGCTCAATTATAAGGGATACGCACATGTATTTGCTAATGGATCTGAGATCAGGTTCACAGTTTGAAAGTCTCTGAAAGTAGCTTTTGCCCAAAAAAAAAATTGCAATAGAACAGACATTCCATCTACTCTAATGCATTTCAGTCTCAAGGGGGAAAATACCTTTACAATAGCCTTGCTGAATACTCAGAGAACAAGAGCAACTACAAAAGTAGTTTGTGGCTCAGAACCCAAGATACAAGAAACCAATTAGCAGGGCTGGAAATCACCAAACAGGAGCGGAACAAAAAATGAAACATCAAAAATGAGAAGAAATGTGGGTCCGGTCTAAGAAATTCAGTTTTGCACAAATTATGCTTTTAGTATACGAGTATGTTAAAGAGAAATACAGCTTCTCTCACCTCTTTGGTAGCATGGTTCCCCACCACAGCTGCTCCATACTTGCCTTGCTTCATATACTGCCCATTTGTGCTAAAAGGCAAAGTAAGATAGTCAGCTGTAAATCCATTCCTTCTTCAGTTCTCTGGTGTTTATGAGGTGCTTTTCACTTTGGTATCCAAGGGCCACTTTCTATAGGCTTTTGAGTCAGACTGAGATCTCTTTAACTTAGTGGAGCTAAATCTTTTTAGCTTGCCCCAAAGTCACAAGGAACTTAAATTCTGGTGTTTTTTAAACATGAGTGATCTTTCCATAGCAGAACACAGACATGGCATACAGTTTTGGAATTAGGCTCCCCCTCCAGTTTTCCAGGGGGTGAATTCAGCAATGATAAAGAGGATCTGACAGAGTCGGCCACACACAGTACACATGACATGTCAGAATCCCCAGGCAGATCCTCAATCAAAACATGCAACACTTCCTGCTGTTCAAGTCCTGGGTTTCCCAGCTACATCTGGCAATGGACCACGTAATCCTAACCTGCAGCACACAGATATTCTATTTGTGGGCTTTTTTGATCCATGACTTGTACCAAATCATGTGGCATTTGTGTAATGTGGACACCAACATAAGAATCCCTTTCCATGCCCCAAAATATTTCCCTCTTGTGATATAATCTTAAAATTGGAGTCCAGATCTCTAGCAATGAAAGGCCAGTGCCAGAACCCTCAGCTCTGCCTAATGTGGTACTTACTACCGAAAGGCATGAACTGCTGTGGCGACAAATACTGATGGGGCTGCTGAGGTCGCTGTGGTTGTCAGTGTCTTCTGGGCTGGCTGACCTGCTGAAGAATAAACCAGAGTGAGACGTGACAGCAGTGGAACTTTTCTCACAATTGGAATTGACCAGCGCGCTTCAAAATATAGTAGTGTTAAATTTAAGATTGCATTAATTTGTCAAACTATTAGCAAGGTGAATGTAGACTGACCCAGATGGTGAATCATTTTTTTTTGTATTCACCTAGAACTAGTCCCCACCAATGCATAGAACCAAATTCAGAAGAGAAAAGTCTGCGAGAGCTGTTGTTTGCTTAACAGCTGCTGCTCTTTCAACTAGAGTTATTGCAAAGCTGCCCTAGAAGCAAACCTCAAAATGAGGGTCAGAAGAGACAGCAGCTGAGAAGTCCATTGGGATAGCTGGTGCCATGGTTTTACCTAAGTAATAGATAATCCAACAAAACGGTCACTGTGCTACAATATTAAGAGTCTCCATTTCTCAGACAAGCCAAGGAAACTACCCCGGCTGAAGTTCAATCCTTAGTTTGCCTAGAGCTCAGAACAAAACTGGGTCCCTTGTCTTGGGGCTTGTCTGCAAGTCGTGTGCAGCAAGCCAGGATGTAAATCTACAGCACACTGGCCTGCTGTGTGCTAAGTGGCTGCGTGGACCCTACTACTGAGCACTAGGAGGTTCTAATGCACATTGACCTATTGCTATTTAAAAGTGTAATAGGTCAAAGGGAAAGAGGGAAATTCTATGCCCAGTAGCAGGGTCCACATGGTCACTTTGTGCGCAGCCAGTTGATGTGCTCTAGAAACACTCCACAACTTACCACAAGTCTCTGTATAGACAAGCCCCAAGACAAGGGATCGTGTTCTATGATGAACTTTCAGTTACTCACCCGTTAAGTAGAGGTTTGTTCATGTTTTGTAAGACCTTTGGGTGAAATACCAGAGAAATGCCATGAATTAACAACAAGGGAAAACATGCCTACTGACATCTTAACAGGTCTGTGGTCTTTTGCAATCACAACAGAGATAGTTCTTCAAAACGGCCACAACCCAAATCATTTACTTTGCATTCTTATGCACCCCTAGCAGCTGTTCTACTATTTATACTGTACAGTGAAGTACAGACTGCAATGTATTATAGAATTTGAAAAACTGCTTGCTAGTACATAAATATTGAAAATTATACAAAAATTGTGCCTCATAAAATGAATATTGATGACAATTACCTCACTACCATCTTACATGCTGCAGAAAGAACAATATATTGAAGAAATTATGGATGCTAGATATAATACATAGTACATCAAGTCAGGCAAGTTTTGTTTTGTTACTTGAAGGGATTTAAAACAACATTTTAAAAAGTTATTTAGTTGCAGCTGTATTAATTTAGATGGATTATATGTGGGCTAAAGGTATCAACATAATGCAGTCACAGTCTGGCATCATACAGCATTAAACAAGATTTGGGGTTTGGTTTA
>ML675655.1:20242012-20278828 GCA_007922155.1 Mesoclemmys tuberculata | reverse complement strand
GGCCGGGCGCTGAGGTCAGGGCCGGGCTGCGGGCGCACGTCCCCCCCAGACGGTCGCGGCTGCAGGCGGCCCCGGGGCCACGCTCCACTGGGGCCGGGCGCGGGCCGGTCGCTCCCCCGGGGCAGGCGGGGTGCGCCCCGCGCTGCTCCCCCGTGCGTGCCGGCGGGGGCCGGGCGGCCGGGCTGTGGCGCGGGCTGAGGGAGGCAGCGGGCAGGTACGCCGCTTGGCCAGGGCCCGCGAGCCAGCGCTGTGCTCGTGGGAGGCGTGTCACAGGTGAGTGACTGAGCCCGGGTCTCCCCCCCTCCGAAGTGACGCCTCTCACGACCCAGGGCTCCCTAGACCCACACCACGCCTTGGCCATTCTCGGCTGAGGGGAGGTGTGCCCCACTTCAGCCACCAGCACCATTTTCCGCAGCACTGTGGGGTTTCATTGAGGATTTCCTATCAGAGTATTGACGGTCCCTGTTCTCTTTAGCTTATGGACTCCAGCATGACCACAGGTCACAGCACAAGATGTAGCGTGGCTACAGGGTCTCTGCATAAAGCACCCTGTGCTTGAATTCAAAGTATAGGACACTTAAACTGCTGCTGATTTGAACCTGACTCCTGGCAGCTGCATTTGCATTTCAAGCTTTGCCATTGGTACTTGGCTAACACTTTTCAGTGCAACCTCTCTGTGAACAAAACTGTAGGGAGGGTGTGTTGTGGGGGACAGAATTTTGTTTAAAATTACTAACTCCATTCTGGGCCATGCATTCCATTACCTCCCACTTCCTCTTGAGTTGTCTATCCTGTAATCCTCTACGGAACAAAGCCCGATCAGAACCCCAAATTGAAGAGACCTGGTATGATTCTGAGATTTGAGGTGCTCAAGACTCCACTATGCCTTGCACTGTGCACAAATGAATAGGAGGTAGGTAGCAGTGTACACCAAGTCCTGGGTCACATCCCTCAGCTCATTAAGTTATGGTGAGGTGAGCGGGTAGGAGGATTGTGCTGGTTGGTAAATCCCTCAGGTTAGTCTGTTGTGTATGGGAAGTTTGCTGTTAAGCAGATTTGTGTTAGTGGTATAAAAAGAACAGGAGTATTGATTTCTAAGGAGAGTGCTAGAACTGCCCATTAGACTATTCCCATGTACCATTTTTAACACACCTACACTGTTTTGTTGATAGAAGTGCAAGTGTAGCAGGAGAGTCAGGCACCAACAACGTGTCAAGACTTTCCTGTTTGCAGGACCACAATACTGCTTTTGCAATGCAAGAGGAATTACACCTTTGCTTATGGATCCAAGCAGTGACCATGTAAATCTACAATTTGCTGCAGCGTTTGTAGACAGTCCTTTATGCTCCAAGCTTTATCTGGCTGCTGAGAAGTGGCCTGGAGGGTTGGAAGTATTGTGCAATACACAACTCTCTGATGAACTTTTGCGGAAGTAAATATTTCAAGGAAAAGGGAGCACAAAACTTCTGTTTTTTCCCCATTGGCCAGTACCTGCAAAAGTTTACTGCTCCTGAAAAGATTTGTACTGGCCCTGCCAGCAAGGAAGTTGCAAGTCTTTTTGTGATGATTTTAGCAGATGATGCCTCAGAAAATAATGCTTTTTACCCTTGGAAAGCAGGGATTCCTATTTGTGTTCAAGTGGCTGTAGTCTTAGTTCCTAGCTGTAGCAGACCAGAGCTAGATGACATTGAAATTGCAATGGAACTGAAGTATGAGGGGAAAGAAAAATAGTAATAAAAACAACTAGAATAGCGTGAGCCTAAGGTGTAATAACTTGTAACCTGCTGGACTGAACATCAAATGCCTTACGCCATTTGAAAACTAGTAGTTCTCGTTCTACTCCTGCTGTTTACGGTCTGTCAAAAGATCAAGCTATCAGGCCTGTGCTGACATTGGATTAGACAGGGCCTTTTTTTGGTAGTGATCCAGAACTAGAGTCTGGCAAGATCCAGACATTGGGGGCTTTTGCTGGAACAGCTCTGTCAATCAGAAATCACTCCTCTTTACAAGCCTTTCTCCGTGGGCTCCTACGTAACTTAGACATTTTGAAAATTGGAAACTCAGATGCTTTTGAAAAATCTTACCCTCTATCCAGTTTCATTTGCATATGAGATATTTACAAATAATCTTCAAGATAGGGAGATAAAGCATAGCAGCTTTAATACTCCAGATAATGCATGTCGTCCTATGGCATCTTTTGTTTGAGGAGCCCAAACACTTGATAAACTTTGAAAGTCAGCACAGACAAGTATTATCCTATCTGTAACAAGCAGATAAGTGACCCATTCAGGTTCATGCTGCAGTCCTATGGTATACTCACTGTGCCATGCTTTTTCTAATGTGAAAAATCCCCAGTGAACTTTATGGGAGCACACTATCGTGGCGCCTTGAGGCAGATTAGAATCTATTCAGACGCATTCATTACATTCACTTTGAACTATTTTGATTTACTTCAGGCCCAGTGGCAACTGAGCAAACCATTACAATTATTTTTCCATACAAAACTGTGTGTCTTTAAATTCATATTAGCTTTGCTAAAGCTGAACACTTAGAGGGGAAGAAATATGTAATTCTGTTCTTTAACATCAATCTAACACAGATCTCTGTTAAAGATCTTTAAGTCCTCTTCTCAGCATCTTCAGTTAAGTAAAAATCTACCCTCCCCAATTCCAAAAAAAGAACTACCACATACACCTTTACACCTCACTCTCCGCATTTGTAGATTACTTCAGAGCTTGACAGAAACCTGCTTAAAGACCTTCTGGAGTTGAGGTGCCCAGGTGATGCTGCCCAGGAAGCTGCTCCAGGTGGATGACTTTATAACCTGGCAGGGAGAAGCTCCTGGGAGCCTGGCTCCACAACTGGCTTTTCAGGGGTAGGTGAGCGAGCCAGTTTATGCTGCTGCTTTTTGGAAAACCAAACCTTTGTTAACCTACTCTGCCATTTCTTGCCTTGATCTTCATTTCTGGGAACTTCCCCTATTTCTCCCCTTTAATCCACTGATGCTTCATTACCCTCTAGTTTAGCTGAAAGCCAGAATCTGCCTGTGCAGAGAATAATGGAAATAGTTATCCTAAAGGAATAAAGCTCTATTTTTGACACTGCAGATTAACTCTAAAACTCTAAAAGCCTTAACTCATTGGTCCTTGGAGCTGAGCTGTCCCACTTGGAAGTTAGCCTGGAACTGAGGTTATAAGTGCACTTAAGTCAGGGAAAAACTCTCTAACCAATCCCTTTTTCTCTATGCCTCTGTTTCCCTGTGTGTATCATCTTTGATGTCTTTTTCCAGGATCAGGGATTTTTTATATTTAAATATGGCTGTCGCTATGGAAATGTTGGAGATTTTTCTTGTGACCACCTCTCCCATTTGTAATTGTCTGGCTCCCTTCCACTCTCTTTGGCAGTTGAGTAACTTCTCTGAGACAACTAAAGCAATCGCTTACATGGAAAAATAACATTAATAATTTAATTATTAAAATAAAATAATTTAATGTTTTTGTAGTTTGTTTTTCTGTGGTTTTTAGGAACTGGAAACAAATGAGACCACTGCAGGACTTCTTAATACCTTAAACGTGTTAGTTGGAGAACTTTTGTCACTTTTATGTGTGTTGCTGTAGGTGTGCCTTGCTTCCCCATACAATACCCTTTCTGGAGATGCTTATCCGCTCATTGTGATAGTCATCTAATATAATGGCAACAGACCATGGGGAGGGGTCCAATTCTGTAAAATGCAGAGGGCCTTTCACTCCTGTTGAAGTTGGGGGAAGCTGAGGGTGCTCAGCACCTCATAGGATTAGGTCATGGAAAGTTAGGAGTCAAAGAAATAACTGAAAGGTCATGACTCCCCAGCTGCAATGCCCTCCTTCGTTCTTCTAAGGGAGATGTCTACCTCCATAACTCAGCCAGCTGTCTGGAGATGTAAATCTGGAACACCACCTACTGAATCACAGATGAGGTAAGAGCATTAGCCCTTCACATGAAAGGCCTGTCCACACTAAAGCTACAACATTGACTTTTCTAGTTAGCTATAGGCACGGCCACATCAACCAGTTAAAAGTAGCATGACTCTGTGTGTTCACATTGTAGCTTTTCTGTAATCTCAATCCTGTATGGCCCTCAGTATCTGCTATGTTCTGTCTTGTATCAGTACTGGAAAATCTCATCAGCTGTCTCCTGATGCATCAGCTGGGGATTGTGTGCATGTCCTCCATTCCTGAGCAGCCCCAACTGCACAGTTAGTAGCCACAACTACTAGCAAAGTTGAAACATTGTGTGTGGACAGAAACAGTGCTTAGAGCCAACCATGTGATTAGCTGTCTACAAACTTTGTTAAACATTGCAGAGTAGAGAGGGCCCAAGAGGAATTGTACTAAGGAAGTTTCACAAAGTATTGTCTAAGCCTGACTGCGTTTTAGTGTTTGGGATAACTTTCCATCCTTCACTGAAAAATATTAGCAAATGTAGAGAAGACTTGGAGCCAGGGTTCCCATCATGGAAAATGTCGCACTCCTACTTTGTTGGCAGTGAGCAGATGGCTGTTTGTTAGGAGTTTAAGCCAACGTAGTGATGGTAGTGACTGTTCACAGGGCTATTCTGGGGGCAGGGTGCAATGCCACTCATTTGAGAGTTGGTGAGGCCTCCCCCTCTGCATATTAGAGTAATGGTGGGAATAGGACAGCAAGCTGCTGCATGGTACTTCCAGTGCTGGAGCAGCAAATTGGCGTTAAATGCACTTTAATAGGCCAATCTGTTTTTCTTATTCTTTAATTCCTGCTAAACTTGCAATTACAGGGTCAGGAACCTTTTACGGTGAGATTTTGCTGCTTGTTGTATTTAAAAATTTGACTCGAGGACCTTACTAGTGGTGATCTCCTTGAGCTGGTGGTAAATTGTAATTTTTCCTTAGGGTGTAGTTAAAGGGTATTTCTGCGCTGCTACTGGGCATTTGCAATTAGGTCCATGCTAGCAGACTTGGGGCTCAGGCTAAAGGGCTGTTTAAGTTACTCCTGGGGGAATTCTGCGTCATTGCACACACATGCAGACCTTTTTCCCCCTGCAGAAAGCAGGTTCTGCCCGAGAAAGTTGCACCTTTTGCCCATCAGGGGCTGCTGTGGCTCCAGAATAGAGGCAGCCGGCTCAGGGCCTGGAGCAGCCAGCTGCCGATAGGGAGGGGTCAGTGGTTGCCTTCCTCACAGCACCTCTTCACCTGCCACCCCGACACGCGCCCTAATGCGGTGAGGGAGACCCTGGCGCACGTGTATCTGGAGCGTGCCAGGCTGCAGCCCCTCTTCTGGCTCCTCCAGGACCTCTCGTTGAGGTTCTGGCTGCACTTCTCCCCGCACCTGTTCATCCACTCACACCCTGTCCGTGGCCCCACAAAGCCGTGGGACCTCCTTGTCAACCTCCTCCAGGCTGTGGGGGGGAGCCTTTAGTGGTGGTTGGGCTCGTGCCCACCCACCTTCTCCAGTTTTCAAATAGGAGCACCTCTGCCTGCGGGACCAAGTGAGGAGGCATGGGATATGGGGAGGGACGGACAGAGTGGGGCACGTGGGGTTACTAGAGGGGAGGAATCACACAGACTGGGGTTCAGAAGGGCTAATGGGGGGACAGACTGGGGTGGGGTACAGGAGCTTGTGGGGTGACAACATTGAACCAGAGGCTGAATGGGAGTGGGGGTGCAGGGCTACAGGGAGGCAGACATACTTGCTGACAGGTATTTTGAAATAAATTACCAAAATAATTGAAACTGGCGTGATTATATTGTTGTTTTTGACTAATCAAATATGCAGAATTTTGAAATATCGTGTGCAGAATTTTAATTTTTTTGGCACAGAATCCCCCCAGGAGTATTAATTGCATTGTAGACATTTCAACTCAGGCTGCAGCCCAGGCTCTGGGGCCTTCCCTCCTCACTGGGTCCTGGAGCCTGGGCACCAGCCTTAGCTGGAATGTCTACACCATAGTTAAGCAGCCTTATAGCCCCTAGCCCCCTGAATCTGAGTCAGTTGGCACAGGCCAGCCATGGGTTTTCAGTTGCAATGTAGATGTACCCTCAGGGGCTAAATCAAGGGATTGTTTATGGTGACTCTTGGGTCTATCCTACTCATCTTGGGAAAGTCTCCTGAAAGCTGGATTTTATGCACTGCTTTTGTAGGACTATTTTTAACCAAAATCTGGTAAAAACCTACAACATTTTTGTGTTCCTGCAGTTGAGTTTAGAAGACTGTTCTCTTACACTGCACAGACTTCTCACACTGCAGCTTTGGGTTCTAGATTCAGGCCATGTCTACACTGCCAGTTATGCCAACAACACTTATGTCGCTCAGGGGTCTGAAAAAAACACCTCTGGGTGACATAAATTTTGCTGGATAAGTGGCAGCGTGCACAGTGCTATAGGTGCACAGAGCTTCTCCTGCCAACATAGCTATTGCCACTCATGGAGGTGGTTTTATTATGTCAACAGGAGAGCTGTCTCCCATCGGCATAGAACTGTTATGCAATAGATCTTACAGCAGCGGTACAGCTGTGCTACTGTAAGCTCACTAGTGTAAACATGGCCTTGGTCTTCTCTCCTAGTAAGAAGAATTAATGCAGTCTGCGTATGAGCCTAGCCTACAGTGAAGCGTTGGTTTGAATGTGAATCCAGATGTGAGAGGAGGAATGCCAGTAATTGGAGGGGATGAGTTAGATGCTTTTAAGGTGAGAAGAAGAAATCCAAAGATTGCATAAGGAAAGGTGGTAACAGATGTTTAGGACAGCAGTTCCTAAGCATTTTCCCTGCATGACTCCATTTTCAGATGATGTGTTTCCCACTTTGCCAGACAGCATGGAAGTTGCCGTTCAAAAATGGCATCCTCCACACAGCGTGACCCCATGTGCACGGGAAATGCCAGGTCACACCGCAAGGAGGGCCATTTTGCTTTACAAAACAGCATCCTCTGGACTGCAGGACCTCACACACATACAGTGAGTGCAAGGTCGTGCTCCAGGAGGGTGCTGTTTTGTAGAGCAAAATAGCTTCCCCCTGTGCAATGTGTCCTTGTACCTAGTGTGTGTGTGAGGTCATGCTGTGCGAGGGAGGGCATTTTGTAAAATGGCGTCCTCTGCACGCTCGGGATTGCCATGACCCCATTTGCTGATGAAGCGACCCGACTTAGGGTCATGACCCACAGTTTGGGAATTGCTGAAGAAGGTAAAATTTAAAATATAAGCATTAGAGAAGCTGAGAAATGTTTCTCGCCCTGTATGTTCTTGCAGTACACCCTCAGCAGAAGTGGGGATCAGAGTTCAGTTTTATTTGCAAGGAGGCTGCACTGGGGGTTTGAACTTTTCTGCAGCACAGCCCAGACAATAAAGTATCTCTAGGTCTGTGCTTTAATCATGGTAATTACAGTGAGCTGAAAGCCTGATGATCCCTTTTGGAAGATCAGCCGCTCCATCTCCAGACCTCATGCTTGCCATTGATCAGGGCTGGAAGCTCAGTCCCCAGGAAAGGGGTATTTATGTTCCAAAGCATAGTACTGGGTTTCCTGTTTTCCTCCTTCTGTTTTGGCTTTTCCCTGCTTCCATCTCTGGCAGCTGCCAGCCTACACCAGCCTCTGCTTAGGAAGGTGAGAGAGCAGCATGCACTGAAGGGATTTGGAGCGTAGCACCATGTCTCCGTAGAGTACAAGTGATGCGGGGAATTCCTTTAAGTGCTCTGTTCTCAAGTTAGCAGAAGCTGCATTGCTGCTTGGACCCTGGCATCTTTACAGAGACCAACCTAGCTCAAGAATTTCAAGAGGTTTGTAAACAGAAGCTATGTTAACAGTGTTTTCTATACCCAGTGAGATCTGACTGACTTTGTTCAAACATCCAAAGCAAACACCTTTCAAAATGCCTTTGATGGGTCTGTAACAAGTGTTCAGAGCCACCTGTGTTCTATGTTTATGCTACACAAATAAGGAAGCTAGGAAGCTGTTGTTTGCAAAAACCTTCAGTACCTAAACTTATGGCAATAAAAGTGTTATAAAAATGCGGGTTGATATGGGGGTGGCATAATGTCCCTGTCATGCATTCAGGTACCCGTGATGCTGATGGGTGAGTTCTGCAGATCTTCCCAAGCAAGTGGTACTAAATGACCTTTCAACCCTCCTACCACCTTGTTTGTGCAACTTTTATTTTCTTTTGGGGCATCCCCACCTCCCCCAATTTGCAAGCCTAGAAGTTACTGTTGTATCAACTTTGTCAGTGGCTAGGCTGAAGCTTGGTGCTCTTCGAAAGCAGAATAAAGTGATTTTTTATTCTATGGTATTCCAGGGCTTGTAATAATGACTGGTAAGAAGAAGATTGTGCATGTGTATAAACTAGACCTGGGCCCTAATGCTCCCCTTGTGCGGAAGAAATCTGTGGTGTGGGAAATCCCACTCCAAAAACTTGTCAAGTGGAATCTGGAGCCTCCTTCCAAGGAGAGGGGGTTAGCTGCAGAATGTAAACTTCACAGATGTTGTGGAAAGCAGAATCCAACTGCATGGATCCCCAGCTGTAGCTAGCAATAGTCTTCCCCTCCATTCTGCTTTCTAGGGTCTCCCCCGGCTGCAGCTGTGTGCTAGCACTGTTCCCATCAGGTGGGTTGCTGATCATGGAGGGGAGGTCACAGTGCAGGAAGCACCATTACCTCCCATGGCAGGTTTCCAGTCGGGAACCTCCCGGGAGACCATTCTGCACACGGGCTGAGCCCCTGGTACGTGGGCATGGGAACATGCTGCAGATGTGTTACTCCTGCCTCAGTGCCAACCATGTCTACAAGTGGTGAAGAAAATGGAGTCCCTAGACTGACCATTCCTCTCTGGCCACCCCATATCCCAGCCTCTGGTTTTGCCTCTTGGCCTGCTATTGTATTTTAAGTGCCTGAACTATGATGTCCTAGTCCTGCCAGCTGGGAAGAAACTCTATGACAATATTAAATGATGGAAGTAGTTGGAACTGTGCTGCTCCTGGAAGCATAGCATCCACCTGAAAGAGGGGTGAAAGACACCCCATCGGGGAAGAGGAGCTTCACTCCAGCACCTCATTGCCCATGTAGGTTTTGCTCTTGCAGCTGGCTAGGTCTACAACAGGCTGCCTCTCTAGAACTGTTTCCAGGCCAGTAATAACTGTGTCTTACACAGTACAAAGTCTTTGGCTTTGTTAATTGCAAACATCCATGTTCTGGGGAGGGATTGTTTAACTCCCAGTGGAATGGTGCTGAATCTTTCCTGCCTCCCGCCCCTACCATGACCCCCACATACTCAAAATATGCCAAGAATGACCTATTCTTTCTGAAGTTATTGGGGCTAAATGGATCTGATTTGCGACGGACTGGTGTTTGGCAAGGAAAGGACTAAGAGCAGTAAGAGCACTGAGAGCAGGAAAAGGTATTTGTTAAATCTGAGCCATAGTTAATAATTAGCCACAGGCATAGATAATGGATCTGGGTTCTGCTTGTCAGCATTATGTGAAATTGCCCTTTTAAAAACTTTGATCCATCTAAGGATTGTTATACTGGGGAAAACTGGTCTCCTGGAGACAGTGGATGGGAAAACTGGCTCTAGGAAAGTAAGTATCCAGCACAGCATCATTGGCTGTGACTCTGGCTTCCTTTGGAGGGTATGTGGGGGTGTTCCAAGTTTTAAGAGCTGAAGGAAAAGGAGATAACTTGTTTACTGTGCTAGATAGTCCTCATTTAGACCATGGAGCAAACATCTCTGTTGGTCACTGGTTTGTTAGCCAGTGCTGTGCCTGCTAAGCTGTAAAAATGACCCGTAGGAATGTTCAAGCTGTCTTGCCCACTTAAAATAACATTTCAAAAGGCTTATCACTTCCAGAGCGTTTTGTTTGTCATCTTGCCTCTCCCTCCCCTCCTCCAACCCCCTTCCAGGAAAAAATTGCTATCTTGGTGAGTTGACAAAGATTGTAGTTTTTTGAGGGAGGTGTTATTGACTCTGTAAAGGCAAATGGTCTTAATGGTTTTGGCACTGTCAGATGCACTGGGAACGCACTCCCAGTGTGTCCTATCTCTCACCCGTTCCTGGATGAATGGATGGAAAGTATTTTCTTGTTGTACTTTTGTCTTTTTCCTTCTGTCTTTTTCCAGGCCCCTTTAATAAAGACAGATGGGTGAGTCCAGTCTTGGTCTGTGAGCTCTGTAGGTCAGCTGGTGAGAGCAGGACTGCCTCTGGAGAGTAGGACCTTTACTAGTCTGGTCTTAGTCCTCTCCTGCAACTGGGATCGCACATTCTGGATTTAGTTAAAAATAGACCTTGTGGCATGCACTTGGCTGATGGGTGTGCACACACTAGAGTGATTTCTGCAGAGAAGGGGCTAAATTCAAACTTCCCAGTGCCTCATCATTTCTGGCCATGGATGCCCCAAGGAAAGGCTCCATTTTTCCATCGCTGCAGTGGGACAAGCTTTGGTTTTGAGATCACTAGCTAAATATGAATCTCTGTCAAGTGGAAGGAGAGGGCTGCATTTTTAACTCTTTAAGCTAGAAAAACTAAATATTTTTCTAAAAATCTCTTGATTAGTCACGAGAGGTTTTGTGTGTTGAACAAGCACACTAGAAACTGAGAATCTGACATAGGCTGTGACCAAAAGTAGCAGTTGTACAAAAGGCTTGGTGTGGGTTGAAGGTCTCCATGCAGTTACTTATGCCTCTGTGTCCTTGACACAGAAACTCCAAATTCTAGTTAATACCAGATATGTCATGGCCTAGTCTGTAGAGAGGCCAAGGATTGAATGGCTACCACGTGTACACAGGTCAACATCTCTAGATTAACCCTGGATACCAAAACAGTCTCTTCCACATGAAATTTGGAGGTGGGGGGAGAAGAGAGTAGTAAAGTGAGTTGGGATTATTTCAGGGTTGTCAGGAACATGGGCACTTCTGAGAGTCTTCCCCTCAGCAGCCTGGCACTTGGGCGCTTTCGAAAATGTTTTCCACCAGTACTTGATAGTGGCTGCATGACAGATACTGGGGATTTTGACTCTCAGGTTTCAGACAGTGAGTTTGAATCCCAAAGAATTGACAGTTGAACCAACTGACTTTGTATGATATTGTTGTACTATAAAAACATGCCATGCAAGGACTTTGATCAAAGCTTGTAATATTCTAAACTTAATATACATTATGCAGGCTATGGTTATGAGGGCATGTATTTGTGTATATAGAAAATGGTGCTCATAAAGTTTTGGCTCCACCTGGCAGTAGGCTAGAGTGATCAGACCAGGATAGGCACCTCTCAAGTCAGGTGTTACACAAAACCAGACTCAGGTACTGACCCATTGTAAAACCCAGGAATAGACAAGACTGGGCCATTAAATTTAATGGAAAGACATTGAGACAACAGGGGATTTCCCCACTTTGAATTTATGCTGACTGAAAAAACAAAAAATACTGTGAACCCTTTCAAAGTGGAAGGGATTTGAATTGAAAGGCATCTGGAAACTCTGGAGTCTCTAAGCAGAAAACTGTGAAGTGCTAGATCCCTGCCAAATGTAGGTGGTATGCCAGGGAACTGTTTAAAAGCAATAGCTAACTTGGATTAGAAAAGGGAATTTATCTAATATGGAAGTGTCAAGTCTGAGGTTGGGTCTTTCTTTGTTTTCTGGGTAACTTGTGTATGTGTGCTCTCCCTTACTATTTCATGTTTGAGTCAGTGGTTTTCTGATTAAATCATATTTGTTTTTATTGCAAGCAGGTCTCTGTTGTGTAGTGTGTGTGTGTGGCAAACTGAACTGATAACTGGTGGGGTGGCTGGTTTCATGATTTCATGGTTTCAATGATTGTAGGCTGGACAAAAATGCTAGTGGAAGCAGCCTCTAGGTTGGACATGCTAAGTATACTATAGTATCTCTGTAGAGAATGAGGTAAACATTCATTTTCTAAGGAACCTTTCCTCTAAGTGTTTGAGGACACCTAGCATATATGCTAACCTGCCGGATAGGGCTCGTAATGCTGTGTTTGGCTTGAATAGCAATTGAAGAGTATTCCAGCAGTGCTGAACGTGGAACCCTTCCACCACCTCCCCTGCATTGGTTCCTCTGTAAAGGCTTAATGAGGGATTCACAAACTCTCCCAGTGTGGCTTGCATCTGATAACATAAGAACAGTCATACTGGGTCAGACCAAAGGTCCATCTAGCCCAGAATCCTGTTTTCTGACAGTGGCCCCTGCCAGATGCTTTAGAAGGAATGAACAGAACAAGGCAATTTATCGAGTGATTCACTTCTTGTTCTCCAGTCCCAGCTTTTTGGCAGTCAGAGGTTAAGGTTAAGGAGCATGGGGTTGCATCCCTGACCATCTTGGCTAATAGCTGGGATGGACCTATCCTCGGTAATGGAATGTGTGTTGTGTGCACTCGCATTCCCGTGCTCAGTTGCACAACACCTCTGTGGCAACTGCAGCAGTTGTCTGTGGTTGAGTAATGTTAGGAAAGCACAGTTACCAAATACATTTTGTCTTTTTTGGGAAGAGTTAATTACATGACTAAGAGAAAGAGGAGATCGTTGCCTTTTCCCTTTCTGGATGTTCTGTCCTTCTCCACTGGTGACAGGAGGTGAGCCAGGAATGTTTGATTGGCCAGCTCTCCCCATTGACTAGTGAGTGCTCCGTGGCTCTGAGCTGAATGATGCAGTGAGAATCCCAATGACTAGAAGCTTTGAGCACTCCCTCCCAGTAACAAAACTAGCTGTAATGAACTTGGAACCAAGACGAAGCCAGTTAAGGTGATGTGGAATTGAAAGTCCAAAGAATGATCTGCAGTCCAAAGACCATTGCTGGAGTGGGTTGCTCATTTGCATGCTGAATTGTGTTTCAGGAAGTTTGAGCATTGTTAGGGCCAAAGTAGCTTTCAGTGAATCCTACCTGACTTCAAGGACAGCTCTATGTTAGAGACTTCTGCTGGCATAGCCGTATCAGGTCCCAGTGTGAAGAGGTGTGATCTCTGACCCACACAAGCTCCTACGGTAGACAGAGACAAAACAGCACTCTTACTGGCATAGCTTGTTTCACTCATGCAGGGTGCTTTGACTGCAGCTATAGAGAGTGCTCAAATAAGTGCTGCCACACTAGACGTGCTTTGCTGGTATAATAGACCTGTATTCCTCTCCTGCTGAAGTGCTTCTAGCATAGACTGAGCCTAAGATGTCAAGGGACAACTTTTTACCCTGTTAAGTAGGTTAAACGCTAGTGGAATTGGATCCGTTTACAGTGGGTCTGAACAGCATCTCTCTAGTCAGGTGGCTAGGACTTCAGCCAAGCTCTTGAAGTTAATATTGAATAAAGATACAGGTTTGTGGTAACTACACGGACCAGACTCTGCCAGGCTTTCCTAATGGATCCTTCTGACATTAGTGATCGATGAATGTCGACATTATAGACTTTATAGTATAAAGTAGCCTCAGGGTTGATGGCACAATCTCTTCAGAGGATCGGTACGACAGGGAATCCCTTGTGACCTGGAGCTTGTATGTGAGGGTCAAAGGGACGCTGTCAACTCAAAATCTAGTTGGGGTCATAGAATCCTAGAATATTAGAGTTGGAAGGGACCTCAGGAGGTCATCTAGTCCAACCCCCTGCTCAAAGCAGGACTATCCTCAGCTAAATCATCCCGGTGAGGGTTTTGTCAAGCCACAGCTTAAAAACCTCTAAAAATGGAGATGCCGCCACCTCCCCAGGTAACCCATTCCAGTGCTTCACTATCCTCCTAGTGAAAAACTTTTTCTTAATGTCCAACCTAGACCTCCCCCACTGCAACTTGAGACCGTTGCTCCTTGTTCTGTCATCTGCCATCACTGAAAACAACCTAGCTCCATCCTCCCTGGAACCCCCTTTCAGGTAGTTAAAGGCAGCTATCAAATCCCCCTCGTTCTTCTCTTCTGCAGACTAAACAGGCCGAGTTCTTTCAGCCTCTCCGCATATGTCTTGTGCTCCAGCCCCCTAATAGTTTTTGTTACCCTCTGCTGGACTCTCTCCAACTTGTCCACATCCTTTTTGTAGTGGGGGGCCCAAAACTAGACACAATACTCCAAATGCGGCCTCACCAATGCCAAATAGAGGGGAATAATCACTTCCCGCGATCTGCTGGCAATGCTCTTACTAATGTAGCCCAATATGCCATTAGCCTTCTTGGCAACCAGGGCACACTGCTGACTCATATTCAGCTTCTTATCCACTGTAACCCCCAGATTCTTTTCTGCAGAACTGCTGCCTAGCTCGTCGGTCCCCAGTCTGTAGCTGTGCATGGGATTCTTCCGTTCTAAGTGCAAGACTCTGCACTTGTCCTCGTTGAACCTCACCAGATTTCTTTTAGCCCAATCCTCCAATTTGTTTAGGTCCTTCTGTATCCTACCCTCCCTTCCAGGGTATCTACCACTCCCCTAGCTTAGTGTCATCTGCAAACTTGCTAAGGGTGCAATCTACCCCCTCTTCCAGATCATTAATGCCCAGAAAGGCCTTTCAAGTACTATACTTGTGTGGCAGACTGTATTCTTATGTTTATCCTTTTTACAAAACTGTGATAAATTTTGTACAAAATGTGCACATTTTGTGAGGTATCATCTGAAAACTCATAATCTACTGAACATTATTGTCCTGGTAAAATGTGTGGTAACAGTTATGTAAAGTTATAAGATCCTGCTGTATAACATTGTGATGACTTATTCCAAAGTTAGAAAAGCAGACCCAAATGAGTTCTTCAGAGACAAAAGACACATTGATGCCCTTGCCAGGTATAAGTATAATCAAATAGACTATCATAATCTATCACCTTGTTAAGCGGCCATTCTCTGGCAGGAAGAAGGGCGTAAGCAAGAACATTACATATTGACACTAGAACAGCTCGGGATTCCCATGTAACCAGACTGGGTATCACCGGAACCCCTACTCGAGATGATGCTTAAAGAGGGGAGAATGGTCTAAGAATAGAGAACTCACACAACACACATTTTTTCTCTTCTCGACTCCTCTCTGCTCACGTTACTGGTATTTTTAGTGCACTGGCTCTTGTTTGTATCAGTGTATAAAAGAGGGGTCACGGGGGCGTGTCTTGGTCTGACCAAGGGGAGAGCAGAAGGTCCCGCCACTCACTGAGCTGGTCCTTTGTAGTAGGCATTCATGTCTTCGTATTCCTGTAGAATTGATGGGGTGCTCTTACCGTGCCTTGTTGACAATAAGCCTGGCCAAGCACCTTTACCACTGAACTGACCATGTGCTTTTTGGGCAATTCCACTGGGCCGGAACAGCAGACCTACTTGGCCAGAGCTGGTGGTGCATGCAGAGAGAACATGCACCAGTCACTGATAGCACTGCTAAATATATAAATAAAAAAACTGGAATAAATAAATTTTTTTATACCTCTTCAGTTCGACATCTTGGGTATTGCAACAGTAATAGGTTAAAACAATGCCGAAATACTTGTAAAGTAGACTTCGTTCTTTTAAGATCTCCAGCAGTGCTTTCGTGTTACTGAGATGGGTTGTTCTAAGTTGTGCAAGAGGAAATTATTTATATTTGATACAAGTAGCAGCAATATCTCTTGTTCGTATAGTGGCTGCCACTAAAACGTGCTCTTGACTATTGCTGTGGTATTTAATCTGTTCTGTTGTAAACTTTGGAAATACCTGCATGTGGTAAATCCTGGCTGTTTTCCCTGCCTTTGAATGGTAAACTCTCTACCTAGACGCTTAGATAAAGCTGGCTAAAAACAGTAAAATGACTGAAAAATGTTAGTTTCCATTTCACAGGGGTCCCCCCCTTTGCAATATCTTTCCATTGAAAATGTTTTGCTTTGTGAAAACCCAAGGAGGCTAGGAGGACTGGGATCGGGATTCTCGTTCCAGCCATGCTGCTGACTGGAGTAAGCTGCTTGACCTTTCCTTCTAGCTCCCTCATCTGTAAAATAGAGAGAATGCAGAGCCATCTCTGAAACGCTTGGGTGGAAGGCCTTGTGGAAGTATAAAGCACTAGTAATAATTTGGTAGGTGTTTGTGCAACTAAACATCTAAAAAATGTGCCCTAAAAGCAGAGGGGTGGCTCTCTGAAGGGGCTGCATGAGGCCTGGCAATGAGGTGGGGCTTACATTCTCCCATAATACCCTTCTGCAAACACCAGCTCCCCTTATAATCAGCTTGGGCTGATTGAAGTGACAACAAATGGAAAGTCATGACAACGGCATAAAGGTAATAATTTTAGCTTAAAGAAAGGCCAGGCACATGCTGTTTTAGTGGCTGTTAGTTTAATCCTTTTCTAATGGCAAATATCTTTATAAGCTTTGGCTATTGGTGACAGCTATCAAAACAGCATAAGAACTAAATAGGAGGAACAAGCCATGGAAAAGGCTTATTCAGTAGTATGCAGGCTGGAGGGAAAAAACAATGAAATATGCCTGGGTTTTGCCATGGAATCATGGCCATGGCAAACATGAAGCTCCTGGTGCCCAAGCAAGACGAGGGTGAGCAGCATCCCGTGGAGCAGTCAGAGCCATAGCCGAGACTCTCAGACTCGGCACAAGAGTTAGGCTGGCTGTCAGTGCTTAATAATTGGTGCTGTCCAGGATGCAACAAAGGCTCTCCTTACCCTGATGCAACAAAGCTCTCCCTCGTCTTTCCTGTGACATGAAAGGAGGCTTGAAAACTGTTGACGTGGGAGCATGAAAATCCGGAGAGCCAATCTGATGCTTCCTAAGTCAATGCACGGTGGCAGTGAGCAGAAGTGGAAAAGGGAAAAGTATCAAATGAGCTGGCCAGCCTGTGCGTGCCCTCCCTCCATCTTGTGTCCCCACAGAATCATGCAGAGGCCTTTTCTCCTGGCTGTTCAGTGTTTGCTGTTCTAGCAAGGCTTCACCCATCACCAACTCTTGCAGGCATACTGTGGGAGCAGAGCACACTGCATCCCTCTGTTGCAGTTTTCTGCATTTACAGCGCCAGGCAGGACACAGCAGAAGTTCAGTTGTAACAGATTATATAGTCCTGATGAGATTCTTCCAACCTTCTTCGCATGTGCAGAGGCCATTCAGAAGGATCTGGTGTCTGGGATCAGCTCTTTTTGGTGCACATTAACATCTGCTTTTAATGTCATGTTGTTGCTGAATGTATTTTTAAATGGCTTGTTTAGGCTGCTCGGTGCCTGGAGTGCTCTAGTGTGGGCATTTTAGTCATTAAAATCTCTTTAGAAATTAGTGGCAGAGTTAACCGCTTACACCTGTCTCTCTTCCCTCTCCCCCACCCGCCCCCACCCACAGATGGGTCATATTGCTGTAGGGAAACTGCCTCTATATTTGGTTCTCAAACTGGGGGTCTCGACCCTTCAGGGGGTCACGACATGGTTATGTGGGGGTGGTGAGCTGTGAGCTGCCCCAACCTAGCTGGATGCGGGGCTTTGAGCTTCCCCAGTGGAGGAACATGGATACACAGATACTGTTCACCCCCCCAACATTTCTCTGCACTCCCCTAGTGGGTTGGGGCGTGAGGAGCAATGCCAGGGCTCCCTGCATCCAGGTCACTTTCCTCACCTGAGCCGTGCTGTGGGGCCGGCATCAGGAGCTGTTGCTTTCTGCCCTCCCCTTACGCAGCCCCGGTGGGGAAAGAGATCTGGATGCAGGGATACCTGGTGTTGCTCCTTCCACCTCTTCCCCCCCCCGCCCACCACAGTCCCTAGGGGGGCCTGGAGGAGCTGCATTTGAGGCAGGAGTGAGCAGCAGTGCTAGGTCTGTGCATGCAGGTTGGTTTCCCCAGGTTTGTGCAGGAGGGGGGATGCAGGGGTTAGGGGCAAAGTGGGAGCCTGGGGGCCAAGGGGTTGCACTCAGAGCCTTTCTATGTGAAAGGGGTCGCCAACACACGTTTGAGAAGCACTGCTCTAGTTGGAAGGGTGCAGATTGTGCCTTTCAAACCTGCTGTCTTATCACATCTTGTTTTTCTGACCTTTCCATAAGTGCCCAAGGCAGAGGATGGAATATACCCCAATCGAATCATGCCCCGGCTGCTACTGAGCAGACAGCTTTTATAAGCAGCCTGTTCCTCATTTTAACTATCTCCATGCCAGCCTAAAGATCCCTCTGGCAAGTGGCATGGACTGTTGTGTAAATAGATCTTATCAGGTTGTCCCTGTGCCTCCCTTGCCAAGACACAGCACTGGACAGCACCAGAGTTGAGTAATATGGCAGCTGCAGTAAGAAAGTATTGAGTCTAGCCTTGCCACTGATCAGTACCCACTGCTATGGCAGCTCCGTGCTCACTGCAGCTCTTGGGATACACTCTCCTCACAGATGAAGAATCTAGATAAGTATCTTCAACTCATTTGTTTCAGAAGCCTCCTGATTGGGCAAGTGGTTTCCTTTTAGAAATGTTGTCTCTTTAAATATGTTAGTTGTGGTCTAGAGTACGGCTTCTCAGCCCTCAGGTGAGGACCCTAAATTGGGTCGCTAGTGTTTTTCAAAGGGTCGCATGGGAACGCCTGCCCCTAGGGCTGGCTGGGCTGGCCTCCCTGCTCCAGGCACTGCAGCCTCTGGGGTCCCAGTGCCGCTCAGGTTTGGTCCAGCCGGCCTGATGATGGGAGTCTGGCAAGGCCAAATCGGAGTGAATGGCATTTCAGCCCCGTGGGGCAGCTCACAACTCCACTCTCATCAGTTCGGTCCAGTCAAGGGAGTGGGGCCAACCCTGAGAGGCACTGCAACCCCAGAGGTTGCAACGGGCGGAGCAGAGAGCCAAACCTAGCCAGCCTCACAGCACAGGAGCTGCCACTGTCGGGTGAGTGCCAGGCAGGACCCAACCCCTGTCATTCCCCAGTGGGCAGGACCTGCACAAAACCACCCCAGGACCTCCACTGCCAGATTGTTTACTGGGTTGCGACAGGCCATTTACAAATTGGTCCTGACACCAAAATAGTTGAGGACCCCTGTGCTAGAGACTTGATTACGATTGTCCTGCCTGGGGAGGGTGGAAACAGACCTCTCCTGTGTCCGAGGTCCTGTAATGTTCATGGAGATTCTCCTTTAGCCCAAGTGACAGGGGCCTTGTGCTTCTGGAGCACCCGGATCTGGGTTCTCTCCTCGTTTTTACGTGGCATGGAGGGGTGACGTTGAGAAGAAAGAGTCACCCTGGACTCCCCTCGCTCCTCCTGCCGGCAGTCCTGGAGTGGGGTGGGGGCTTAGAAGGGGAAGAGGGTAAAATTGGCCATATGTATGGCCACAGAGATAGGCAAGGGAGGTGGGGAGGAGCAGAGTCGTAGTGGAGAGGGGATGACGAATGTGGTGTTTGGCATGAATGAGGAAGGAGAGGGAATGGCGCAATAGTGGAATGAGGGGGAGGGTGTGAAAGACTAACCCTGTGTCCACACCCTGCACACCATTGTAATAACCTTTGTACGAAGTTTGCCTTGTGAGAGGGTCTGAAAACTCATTATTGGCTGGTCGTTATGTGTATGACAACACAGTATGTGAAGTTATAAGATTACACAGTATGGTGGTGGTAACATGCTCCAGACCACAGCTCTAGCCAAGCAGAAGTTGGCAAACAAGGCTGTCCTAAAGAAAGAAAGGTGTGTTCTGCTTAAATGTGCACTTAAGCAGTAAACAGGATCATCAATCAAGAAGGGAAACACAGGGTGTGCTAACAGGTGAGGAAAAAGCAGCAGAGAACATCCTTCCCTATTGACTGTCTTCTGAATCTCTGCTGGAAATGGTTTTTCAAGAACACTCTAAGACCTCCTGCCCCCCCAACCCCATGGCATTCATGGCACCTGAGGCAACAAGGCAAAGGAAGCATTTGTTAAATTCTAGGGAGAAAGGGTTCTGACCTAAGCAGTTTGGTCAGTAAGTCTGTGGAGAGCATGTGGTGAGAGAACTTCTGCTTTGAGATTAACATGGTTAGGTGCCAGCTTGTTTTTATTTTTCTTATAACCATTTCTGACTTTATGCCTCATTGCTTGTACTCACTTAAAATCGATCCTTTTTGTAGTTAATAAACTTGTTTTGTTTTATCTAATCCAGAGCATTTAAATCTCCTCCATTTGGGGGGAGCAAGTTATGTGAATGTTATTTCTAGTAAAGCAATGACAGCTGAGGTTAGTCCTGCGTTGGGCAGCGGGGTGGACTAGATACCTCCTGAGGTCCCTTCCAACTCGAATCTCCTATGATTCTATATAAACTTGTATTGCTAGGAGAGGGCTGAGCAGTATGGCACATTGTTTCTGGGGGGAATCTAAAACGGAGGGAGGGTTGGGGGTGTTGTGGCCACCTTGCAATGTAACTAGGGCTGATAAGAGTCAGGGTGTGGCTGGCTGGCTCCAGCACATACGCGCGCACGCACCACTGGGGGTGGCTTACATGCTGGAAGCTGTTTGTGAGCACCCCTGGCTAGAGGCTACAATAGCAAAACAGTGTGAAGGGCACCCCAGGTGTGACCCGTCCATGCCTAGGGTGGCCGCCTGAAAATGCCAAGGCCAGGGCAGGCTGTAAAAGGAAAGCAGATTCTCCCAGCACTGGTGGGTGACACTGAAGTCAGACTTCCCAACCAGCCACAAACAGCACTTCTGATTCCCCCACACTGGTTATCAAGAAGCTAAAATAAAAATATACACAGCCCCCTTTACTGCATTTCACTTTCTGGCTCCCAAACTGCCACTAGTCCAGTAGAGACCAGTTATTTAAAACTCTATGCTCTTTACTAAAAAGGTTTCTCCTGACCCAAAGGGTCAGCCACAGTACCAGATCATATAAGTTTGGATCTTACCCAAAATACCACCCTGCCAGCCAATCCTCTAGTAAATAAAACTAAAGGTTTGTTATAAAAGGAAAGAAACAAACTATAAGAGAAAAGTTAAAGGATTAAATTAATCAGACACATACAATTGATTTGAAAGTCCATATATAGCAAGTTTCTAATAGAATTGTGGAGTTTGCAGGCTTGTATAATCCCTCTGATGTACATCCAGTATCTGGACGGGTCTCAGTCCTTTGTTTCACTGCTTCAGTTCAGTTTAGTTGTAGATGAGTTGATCCAGAGGTAGGTGAAGACTGAAGACAAAATGGATGTGGTGCAGCTACCTTTTATGTCCTTTGGTCTTTGCCATGCTGCTTGTGGAAATTTACAGGAACAAGATGGAGTCCAGGGTCACATGAGTGACTGGTGACCCATCAGGTATATATCCCTGGCTCTGTGAGTTTCCTTAATGGGCCATTAATCAGGCGCTTGTGCTGCAGCCATCCTGTCTGGTGTGTGGCCCACACACCGCACAATTTGAAATATGGATATTGTTGATATATCTGTAATTTTCATTGCACATATAACATGCACATAAACATTATCTTATTTAGCACATTCTAGCCTTTCTAACAGTACCTGACACGGCATATCTCATATGAATTATTATGATTTTGACATCCTGATGTTAAATAATACAATAAATGCCCCCTCCAATCCAGGCAGCATGAAACCAGGTTACAGGGCAGGGGTGACACAACTACTCATTAGTCTGGATTGTGCCTTGGTATGTCAGAGGAGACTGGGTGGCAGTGGCTGCATATGAAGGCTAAGCTGAGCTTGGGCAGCCATTCATCCCAAACAGAGGGCCCCTGGGTCCTGCCACTTCCTCCCTGCTTAAACCATGTGTGCATGTACCATCTCCTGATACTGGGACAGGTACCTCCTCTGCAGTTTTAGTGCAGTGTGTGTGTGTGTGTGTAACTCTGGTAAGAAGAGGTGCCCACCGAGGGGCACAAATCAGCAGGAACCAGAACACAGAATCGGGTGCCTACATCTTATGTGGAGGGCTGCATTGGCAGCTTGCCAGGAGCCTGAGAACTGCACCCAATTAGCATTTAAATAGACACTACTCCTCAATGCCATACTGTTTGCTCAACCTCACCATGCACTCAGCTAGCATCTGCTTGCCTATCTCTCCTTCCTAGCATGGCGACTAGGCCCAGTTCATTGCCGGGCTGACCAGCACAAACCGCCACCAACACGCTGTTGACCCATTTTGTCCTGGCCCTGTTCCTGTCAGCCACGAGCCAGGCCTTGCTCTTCATGCTGCACTTTAGTCTCTGTGGCTGAATTGCCAGAGGAGTCCCTGCCTGCTCTGCAAGGCGGCTGTTGGAGGCCCCACCAGAGGTTCTACCCGAGACATTTCTCCCTAGTGACACAGGACTGAACTTGTCTTCGTGCGATCGATCACTTATTAGTGAAGTGCTTCACAGCTGAGCATTACAGCGAAGCATCTGACCCTGTTTTTCCCCGATGCTGAGCCATGTGTTCGTGTAGCCAACGTTGCGCCAGCTGGAGCAGCACATCCACCAGTGCTCCTTCCAGCTAGTGCTGGCCTTTGCATTTGACACGTGGCTCATGCCTCCAGAAACACTCCCCAGAGCAAATGCACTGCAGCAGTGGTACAGGCACAGGCCTAGCGCATGTCTGTATAAACACTGCCTGTCCATGAGGGCGTGTCCTGGGTCCCCTTTTGTAGATGCCATCTACTGTGAAGTTACATGCATGCGGCTAGATCTGGCCTCAGTGCCTGTCTCCAGTAGCACTATCCTGCCTGTGAACTTGCACATGTCCAGAGGGGCAGGAACATCCTCTCAGCAGTGTGCAGATGTCATTGTGGGAGGTTGGGAGATGGCTCCACAGGCCTTGCGGCCCTAGCCAGCCAGTCTGGACCTGGAATCCTTGGGAGAACGTGCCAGGTTTTGAGGAGTGCTGGGTCAGGAGAGGAGATGAGCCACATGCTGCTGTTGAAGGTTTACCTCCCTTGTGTCCATAGCCTAGAGCAGTGGTTCTCAACCTTTCTAATGCCGTGACCCCGCAATACAGTTCCTCATATTGCGGTGACCCCAAACCAAAAAATAATTTTGGTGGCTACTTCAAAACTGTAATTTTGCTACAGTTATGATTCGGAATGTAAATACCTGATATGCATTATGTATTCTCATTGTATAATGATTATACACAAAGCACCTTACACTTATACAGTTTTGTGTGTATGGTGTGTGTACTGTTTTTACATTATTAACCTTTTTTACACCAGCAGGCTGTCTCGCAGGCTCTCTTGGCTCTCCGCCTCTTGGCTCTCCGCCTCCTAGGCTTCTGTCCTCTGGCGCTTGCTGCGTCCGCCCACTGATGATGTCAGCAAGCGCCGGACACACGTAATGCACTGCTATGGACTGTGGAGCGTTCCCCCCGCGTCCCCCGCCCCTTAGGCCCCGGACGGATGATGCAATCACGTCTGCGCATGCGCGCAGGCATTCAGTTTGGAACGCGCATCCATAACGGGTGTGCGTTCCAGCTGAATAGCGCTGCTACAGATGGTAGCGCGACTTCTCAGTGGCTAAAGCCATCGGAAATATGTATTTTCCGATGGCTTTAGGCGACCCCTGTGTTTTGGTCGTTCGACCCCCGCCGGGGTCGCGACCCACAGAGGCCTAGAGGGAAGCATAGGAGTGGTCCAGGCCACAGCCCGCAAGGAGGCTGCCCCTGGGAGACAGACCTAGCAGATGGAGATCAGCAGCTCTGTAAATGGTAGCTGTTAATTTTTGTGCTGGATTCCTCTTGGGGTGGGGGAAGTTCTGAATGCTGCCCTAGGGCCTGCTTACAATGGAGAAAGCAGGTGGGAGGCAGAGCCTGCAGTGAGGAGGGGAGGGGAGCTGGGCAGAGAATACCACTGTGACTGCTGTAGGGCCAAGCTGGAGGGAGTTATGGGGTGGAGCCATTGGCTCTGTCACCTAATCCTGTGGGGTGCGGGGGCACCGTGCAGCAGCTGGTCTGTACTAGCACTGCAAGGGCTGAGATGTCACCAGTGCAGCTGGAGGGATAACCATGTCTTGGCTGGGCTCGGGCCACTTCTGTAACGTGTCTGGACAGTTCTCACTTGTGCCTCAGCCACCGATCCTGTGCAGGGAAAGCTGGAGCTCTTGAGCGTAGGCTGGGTTACAAACGGGAAATCATGATGTGGGCTTTCCCCATCCTGCTTCACTGCTCACCTGTTTCATTCCTCTGCCCATCTATCATCTCCCCCCTCCTTCCCTTCCTGTAGACTCAGCGCAAGTTTGCACAAGAACCTGCTTTGCTGCACCAGCTGGAAAAGACTACCTCTAGCTTTAAAAAGGGGGAAAGGAGGTGCTGTAGACCAGTCAGCCTGACTTTGGTACTTGAGAAGCTACTAGAGCAATGTATAAAACATTTAATTAGCAAATCCCTGGGGGATGAAAGGGTGATCACTGGCAGCCAGCTTGGATTTACTAAGAACAAATCATGCAAACCAGCTTGATTTTCTTCTTTGACAGGGTAACTGGTTTGGTGGATAGGGGGAATGTGGTGGACGTAAGATAATACACCTGGACTTCAGCAAGGCTTTTGGCACAGTCCCACATGACATTCTCATTAGTAAGGTGGAGAAATGTGGTCTTGGTAGAGCTACCATTAAGTGGATACATAATTGGTTAAATGACCACAAAGAATAACTATGGATGGAATGATGTTAAATTGGAAGGAGGTCTCAAATTGGGTTCCATAGGGATCTGTTCTCCATCCAGGGTAGTTTAACATCTTTATTAATGATCTGGATGTAGGAATAGAGAGCAGGCTGATCTAATTTGCAGATGACACAAAGCTAGGGGGATTGCCAACACTTTGGAAGATAGAACTAAAATTCAAATGGATCTTAATAAATTGGAGAACTGGACTATAGATGACAAAATGGAATTCAATAAAGACAAATGTACGATCTACAGTTAGGGAAGAAAAGCCAAATGCCTAAATACAGGAAAACTGGCCTGACAGCAGTACTGCTGCGAAGGATCTCAGTGTTGTGGTGGATCGCAACCTCAACATGAGTCAGCAATGTGAATGTGATGCTTTTGCACAAAAAAAAGCAACTGCAGTTTTGGGTTGCATTGACAGAAGCAAAGCATGCAAGTCACAGGAAGTGATAGCACTGTTAGGTCTCAGCTGGAGTACTGTGTCCAATTTTGGTCACCACTCTGTAGAAAAGATGTAGAGAAACTGGAAAGGATCCAGAGGCTGACAACAAAGATGATCAAAGGGATGGAATGCAAACCATGTGAGCAAAAGCTGAAGGCACTGAGTGTGTTTATTTTAGAAAAGAGGAGGTTAAGGGGGATATGATAGCAGTCTTCAAGTACTTGAAAGGTTGCCATAAAAAAGATGGAAAAATATTGTTCTCTCTTGCCACAGAGGGCAGGACAAGATGCAATGGGTTCAAACTACAGCATGGCAGATGGAGATTAAATCTCAGGAAAAACTTCCTCGCTGTAAAACCAGTAGGACAATGGAAACTACTGCTGTCTGCCATCTACTGTTGCACTCTGCTGTCTTGCAGTACAGTGGAAACTGCTTGTAAGTAAACTCTGCTTGAATAAAGCTTTGTTTTGTAGAATTCTGTGGCATTGTCCTTGTAGGAAGCTAATGTCCTTAATTCTCTATTTGTCTCTTGTTGAAAGTTCAGAGTTGTCCATGGGGAATCTGCACAGGCTGGAAGGTTAGGAGTCTCTCCATTTGTGGGGGAAGTAGATCAAATGAGCTCTACTGACTGGCTGAGGTTTTATTTTATGTTATGAAAATAAACTCCATGAAAGAACGTGATCCTAATCATGTTAAAAGGAAGAGCGCTGGCCTCTTCAGTTAGAGGGATTGTGCTAAATTACTGCCAGCAAATCTCTCCTAAAAGCCCATCTGCAGCTCCGTCTCTGGGGTAAAGAAGCAGAAGGTGGATGTGTCAGATGTAGGGTTTCATACCATCTAGTCCTCCCTGGCCTTTGATAACTGGCTCATTAAAGCCTAACCAGCGCTGTCATGTTCTCTGGCTTCCCTATCAAAATTGTGCAACTCCTGGAAATGTACATGAGCCAGCATTTGAACCAGGCCCAAGCTCTAATCAGGCCGTTATTTTATGAGCGCAGAGGCAGAGTGTGAAAGCTGGTAGCCTCCTGCCATGGAACCTACACCCAGCTGTGTGAGGAGAGCGCAGTCCTGCCTGTTGGGAAGCATGAATGGGGGTAAAGAGAAGAAAGCAGGAGACTAGAAGGAGTCAGAGAAACAAAAGTTAGGGAAAGGGAGGAAAGGGGGCAAAGGGCAGCAGCAGCAATGGCCCCAGGAAGGGGAGGTTCCCCCTGAGTGTGTCAAATGTTAAAGAAAAACAACCAAAAACCACTGTTACTTACTGCATATGGCCAGATTCTCCCCAGAGAATCTGCTGCTTGGTGACACCTGGGTGGGGAGATCCACCAGACCCTCCTGGTGACCACTGGCTGGAGATCTGACAGGCATCGAGGGAGTGTGGAGTCTAACCTCCAGCCCATGGACCATATTTAAAAATGGAAATGGGTCCATGGGTTGGACATCTCTGTACTGGTACCTATCTTAATAGTCTCCCCTAGTCCTGCCCCCATGTATATACATGGATTTGCAGTAATGCTCTTAGGCTGAGGTTTACAAAGGCCTCTGGAAATCTGTCTGGAATGGAAACATGGCTGTGAATTCTTTCCATTTTTGTTCTTTAAAAAACAGAAGCCCCCAATGCTGGTGTGTGCTACACGCAGCTGCCCAAATGCTAATCTCCTTGATAGACTAGTCAGACCCGGTCTCCCCATCTCCAATCCCATTGCTGGCTTCCACCCATCTTTTCAATTCACATCCAATCTGCTTGTCCTCCTTTCACCATTTCGCCATGGCTGCACCTATGCTCTGCTCTCCTCCTGTTCCTCCTCTTTGACTCCCGCCTAGCTATCTCTGGCATCTCCCAGCTAAAGAGTCACCAGAGTTTTTGCTATCTCCTTTGAAACCCCAGACACCCACTCTCTCTCATGCTTTCTGAGGCTGAGACTTTCTGTACAGAGTCTGGTCCTACAGTGAGCTTCCCTTGCTGAGCTGGAAACCTAAGAAATGCGGCTTTCAAACCCCAGCTCATGACATGTATCTGTGCTCCCATCTTCAGTTCCCCTTTCCTTGCCGGACTCCCTTGGCTGAGCTGCCACTAGCGTTCTCAAGTCTGTGATGCACTTCTTTAGGGAGGAGGATCTTGCTAATGGCTAGGACACGGGCCTGGAAGTCCAGAGATGCAGGTTGAATTCCCATCTAAGACAGACTTCCTGCATGACCTTGGGAATGTCACTTAATCTCTCTGCGTCTGTTCCCCATCTATGAAATGGGAATAGCACTTCCCTGGCTCCCTGCAGTGTGAGGATAAATACACTGATGATTGAGGTGCTCTGTTCATAAGATGATGGTGACACTGGGAATGCCTACATTGGAGCGGGGAGCAAGCTGCCCAACCCAAATCGATCAACTCATGCTATCATGCTAAAAATAGCGGTGTGGACATCGTGGCTGTGGCAAAAACTCCGACTCGGGTAGTTGAGCAGCTAGCCCAAGATGCCACCTGAGCCCTGTTGTCTGTACTGGTATTTTTAGTTCAGTGGCTCTCGCCCAGCTGCGGCATCAACTTGCCCTTAGGTACCGAGATAGGTACACTTAGCATGGCTAAGTGTATACAGCGCACACCATTTATTTATGACCAAGCCCCCGTCTTTGAATTGCTGAACCCTCCACAGACAGACTCTGACAGGGAGATTTGGTCTTAAAGGATATTGTGGTGTGTGCGTAGAGCATGTTGCATTGGCACTGCTAAGGAATGATCCCTGCATTGTTGTTCTGGGTATTTCAAGTGTGCCCATACTGCACCTAGCACAGTGGGGTTTTGGTGGGGGGCTTCTCGAAGCCCCTGTAGTACAAACAGGTAGAATATGCCTGCTGCTTTTGAGTGTTCCTTCCACTATCTCTTTGGGTTTAGTGATGCCCAGGAGGCAGGTGTTTGTTTTGGAGAGGAATCAGTTAAAGTTGGCGAGGGTGTCAGGAAATGGAATAAACCAGAGGCAGCACTCTGGTCTTATGATGTCTAGCTGAGACCATTCACAGCAGAGCACAGGCTGAGTGAGTGAACAGTACTGCAGTGTCTGTGGACTCCCTCTGCCCCCTCCCACCTCTGTCTGGAGTGTCTTCCTTTGAAAAACTGTGAGCTCCAGTGTAGCGGCTTGGAGCATTGGGGATTGCTGACTGCTAGCTGGACTGCTGTAAGTAGGCTGCTGCTAACAGCCATGTACTTCTTGTACCTGTTCTGTATGTATCGCTTTTTAGCCTCACGCGGGACTGGAAGGTGCATGGCATGGGAATGGCACGGAAACAGAGTGTCTCGTGCTTGTGATTTGTGGACAGTTTAGTTTCTCATCTCTCACTTTGCTTTTGGGACTTTCATGCAGTCTTGCATCAGCTTTAAATCCTGAAGCTTTCACTCCCTGCTCTGACGGACGTGAGCATTAGCTGGCTTTAGTTACTGTCCTCACTACTAAATCAGCCCTGTCGGGAGACCCATGCTCCATACAGTAGTCCCCCAAATCAGGAATACAGTGCCACCTGTGTCGCAAGATGGACCCATCCCCGCTCCCAACCTGGCTGATATAGCTATTGTCACCAGAGCTCCGACAAACAAACATTCTTCCAGGTGTAGAGTAAATAACCCCCTGTACAACTGAAATCTGATAGGTATTTCACAAGGGCCCCATTCTTCTGGGCAGTAGCTATGGAAACGGATGGTTTTTGTTCTTTTTAATAGCTGGTGTGCAAAAAGCTAAACAACTCTTTTGTGGGTGGTATGTTTAAGTGCTGTGGGAGTAGATTATTTTTTGGTCATGCTCCTTGGTTTTGTCTCTGATATTAACTTCAAAGGAGGGCTCGGTGCACCAGAGTCCACTGTGGGGTCTGGCTTGGCAGCAGATACCAGTTGCTCACTAGGAGTCTTAGGGTTTGTCCGTGCTGTGTTGGAGTTGTGATTACAGCAGGTGTAGATGTACCCCATCTAGCTTTGGTACCAATCACCGTGAAGCCACAGCAGCACAGATTTCACGATATGGGCTGGACAAGTCTGCCAGGGACCCTTGATATCTGCCTGAGTGGCTAGCCTGGGCTGAAGGCCTCACTGCTAGGGCTTCACTGTTTGGTACTCATGCTAGCTGGGGTGCATCTACACAGACTGCCGTCACTGCCAGTTAAGTGTAGACAGACCCTTAAACCAGGCTGAACGGCACTTCCTCTTCAGTATTTGTTTGGATCCATCCCAACATCTAGAGCTTTCATGCCTGGCAGTCTCTCACTGGGCTGTTTGAAGGAGTGGCTGCCACCAGAGAGCTTAGCCGAGAGATGTCTGAGCAACAGACGTGGCTGTCTTCTGGAAAGGGCTGCACTAGACTGTCCTTTACGTAGCATGTCGCGTCTTCAGAACACCTCGTTCTTCTTAACTGACCCTTGCAACTCACCTTGGAAGCAGATAGCATTGGGATCCATATGGGGCTTGTGCTGGTCTTACATCTGCCAAGAGTAAGTCTAAGGGTGGCCACTCTCCCTGCAGTCGCTCTCCATCCTTCCCAGGGAGACTCTGCCACTGTTGCCCCTTCAACGGCTGCCAGCCCAACAGAGGAGTGACTTGTCTGCAGCTGCATTGTCTGTACATCCCCAGGATCGGCTTTGCTCACAGGTGGCTGGGGGCGGTGGGTGGGAACTGATGTGAGGTGTCTGGCCCAATGCAATGGAAGGAACTGGTGTCCAGAGTCGGGATTAGAACTTGGGGTCTGGGTCCTAGCTCGCAGTCCTGTGTAAGCCAGGTCTGTCTACTTCCCTTAATGCCTCGATCGGTCTCAAAATGCAGGGAACTGCCCTTGTGTAGCGAGCTGGCCCCAGAACAAACCTTTGATGTGAAGGGGATGAAATGAGATGCTGAGGAAATTTACCCCTTCACCTAGTCTGCCCGCCCCCATTTTTCTTCCTCATTCAGTAGGTTACTATTGAGGACGCAGGTAAACCTGTATGTGCGCGTGCTGGAAGTGCTTTGCAGACCTGTCCAGGTCTCAATAGTCATGGGGCAATTTCCTTCCCTGATTGCATTACCAAGTGGCAGAGCAGGCAGCAGCGCAGTCTGGAGAGCAAACCTCCCATTCAGACAAATACCTGCCACCTGATTCCTGGGTGTGTGCTCGGGACTGAACCTATTTAAAGCTTTTGCCATAATAGGAGCTAGTGTCTCGCCTCATTTACAGACTTCTCTGTTGCAGACCCACAAACCTACTAATTTACTCTGGCTGCTTGCCCAAACTGACTGTTCCCACCATGAGAGGGAACACCGTGGATTGTAACATAGTGCCCAGCACTCGCTCTGCAGCCAGGCTGACTTTTTCCTGTTCTCCAGGCGGGTGACTCTTATTTTTAAATGTTTTTTTTCATGTATTGATTACCTTTGCACAATGGCTTCGCACAATGGCTTCTTCACTTACGTCACTGCCTTGCATTAAGGGCTCATAAAATGTCTTACTACAACCTGGCAAATACTGTGTAGAGATCTTAGGGGTGTGTGGAGTGGAGTGGGGAGAGCGGTGGGGCAGGTCGGCATGGGGGCTATGTGTGAACATCACCAAGGGCAGTATTCAATGACTCAGATTTGAAAAAACAAAACCAATCCCCTGCCCTCCAAATAGCATAACAGAACAAACCCCCACCTTTCCACTCAAAAATACTTCACTGCCATTTTGTTAAGGTAGTTAGGGTTTTCTGCAGGCAATATGAATGGTGATCACATTACTGACACCCCCTGCATCTCTAGGCCTCTGCAACCAAAGAAAAATAATAAATTTTTAAAATCCCTTTAAAATAAAAAATTCCCTGCCCCATACAGAGTTCTTACTTGAAAAATGAAGAAGAGCAGAGACTCCATGGAATCTACTAGGGGCTTGGCTATTGATATTCATTTTACAGGTGTTCGGATGCTTGGGTGATGGGTGGCAGCTTAAAACCAAATTAAACAGCTATCTGTCTTAGGGACACTGGTGCATCCAGGAAAAAGTCATAAAGGCATCAGTGAGGGGGAAATGAAGGAGGTTTTCTGTGGTTTCTTTCCTATTATCCTACTGTAGAGATGTTGGGAGGCAGAATGCACTAAATCCTTAAACTCTGGAAAGATCATGTAATTATCTGGCTTAAGCACTGAGTTAGCTCCGGCCTGCGTCAGTTTCTGGTGTGCCCATCTCAGCCTCTCCCCTTCCTCTTCCCAGCCATCTACAAATTTTCTGTGAAAGCTGGGTTGTTTCCTGAACACCGTTGCTCCCATATTTAGGACCTTTCTCCATCCCTTCTGCACACCACACTCCCCTTCTCTCTGTCTCCTTTAGCTTGTGGCTTTTGGAGGGTTGATGTGGGTTTTCATTTCGCTGGATTTTTAAATTGGATCATTTTGTTGTGAGTAGAATTCTGGATGATCATAAAGGATCCCCAGAGCATGGTCTCTTGTAATCTGCATGGTTACCTAGCACATCTCTCCAAAGAGTGACAGAGCAATGGTTTTCAGCTTTGTGAAGCGCTGGGAAAGCCCTCTTGACTGGTGCTAAGTGACTTAACCAAGGCCACACAGCAAATTGGTGGCAGGGCTCGGATGAGAGCCCATGTCTCCGGAGTCGCAGTCTGTTTGCTGCACCATGCTTCTGCCCAAGGACCCTGGTTGCTCTGTGGCCCCATGCAGCATGTCTATCTTGCATTCCTTAATTTAAGGGGCTGTTTAGTTGTTTGGCACTTTGCTTGGGCAGGAGAGATCTGAGGCTTTGGGGTATGTGTGTCAGTGGGTGTTTCCTCCACCTGGGGTCTTTGGCTTTGAATCTCTGTAGAATTAACAGGTGTATGTGCAGATGAGGCATTGAACAAATAAACCCCAAGCCCACAAGTAACACGCTGAGTACAAGCAATGACTGACTCTTGCTATTTGCACTTGCCCTGAATATTCCATGAATTTGCTTACATCCAGATCATGCCTGTGTGGTCTCCATGCTCCTCTTGTGAAATCCTTGGGTATGAACAATAAACCCCATGGATGGAAAGGGGGATTCTTTCTCTGCTCCCCACCAGTAGATTACATTAGCTGTATCTTAGCTTCAGTGTGTGATGTGGGGAGTAAGTTGTCCCCTCTCCTAAGAAGGCCCAACTTCCCTGTATCCCTCTATTGGTGGACTCTACCTCTCCTTTCTAAATCTCCTCTGAGCTCTTAATCCCTTTCTGCCTTTACTCTTTTACTCTGCAGAGTATTTTGAGATCACCTCTTATGACAGGCGCCTCCCCACTTCTTCCCTGGAGAAATCATGAGCACCATTAACCATTTATTTGCTCTGCCCTTATTTTAAAGTGGTTGTCCAGACACACTTGATTTGCAGTAATCAAATAAAATGGGTTTAGACTTGCAGCCTTTTGTATGTTTTTCTCTCTCATTATGTCTAAAATAATCAGAGGGGAGAAGCAAAGAACTAAAGTTCATGGAAATGAGACTGACTTGCCTGAGGCTGCTCCAGACCTTTCCATCAGCAGTAACTCTTGTCCCAAACTAATGTGATTTTTGGACAGACCTGTTCCCAATAAAAGGCATGGCTGCCAATTAAAGGAATTATCAAGGGTCTGATCCTTTGATAGATGCAATTAAAATGGGGCTTGGGAGCAATTAGATTCTGAAGCAGCAAAAGTCAACTTTTGCCTGTTCAGTGTCTGGAATTTAGAGGAGACTTTTCCACTTAATGGATTGAAAATGATCTGTTCTTCCTGGCGGCATTTTCTCTCAATTAGATTGTAGGTTCTTAAGGGTAGAGATTAAGATATGAAGGAAGTTAACCTAATGGAAACACACCTTGCTGGAAATGCAGCATTTGCTTTGAGCTCAGTGTAGTGAGTTTGAGGGATGATGGTGTGTCCCAGGCTATGAGCCTTATCTCTAGGACAGCAGTTCTCGGGGAGTGGCTTGTTGGCCTGGAGAGACACTGGAGGCTTGACTTCTTTGTAGACAATAGAAACTGAGTCTGTTCAGGGAAGTGTTTTCTGTGATTTTTACCCAAACCTCCATTATTTCATCTTTCTTCAAGGCTCCCACTGTCCTGCATGCCATCGTTGACAGCTCTGCAGTAAAGATGTCTCACAGCCACCACATGGGCCATGTGATGAACAACTCCATGGCACCTACCTCGGAACATCATCACCCGACAACATCACCAGGACACAATCACGGAGATGGGGGGATGATGATGATGATGGTAAGTAAAGTCCAGAAAAGTATGCATCCTCCAGAGCTTGATTTAAACTCTGTTCCCAGAGTCCAAAAGACTTTTGCCTCCCTGAACAAGTGGCTCTTTGTAGTGAGGAGTCAAAATCAGTTTCCTAAAACGCTTATTTATTAATGTTAACTGCAGGAAGAATGTGGCTTAAAAGCATTAAATCCATGCACTCAGTAGCTGAGCACACTTCTGAAATCCACCTCCCCAAAAGGTGGTATTAGGAATTCTTCTGTCAGCCTAGCACTGTGTACTCTACACTGAGGTTTAGGTTGGCTTAACTATGCTGCCCGTGGTGTGAATTTTTCCTCCTTCTGAGAGATGTAGTTCTTCAAGTGCTTGCTCATGTCCATTCCCAGTTTAGGTGTGTGTGCGCCACGTGCACCAGTGCTGGAAAACTTTTTCCCCAGTGGTACCCATACAAGCTGGCTCTAGCGCATCCTGCAGCGGTGTGCACATGAGCCTGCATACAGGCACCACCGGCTCCCCTTCCCTCTCAGTTCCTTCTTGCCGCTAGTGACGGCGCTGGAATGTCTCTTGCCTTCGCAAGTTTTCTTTGCTAAATCTGGTGAATTATTCATCGTTCTAGAGCATATATTTAAATTGTTTGGTTACTGTTAGTTCTAGTTTGTTAGTTATGCCCCGTTGCCTGGAGTTTAAACCCTGTGCTTTGTGTAAGAAGCCTATGCCAAGGAGCGACCCTCATCAGAATTGTCTAAAGTGTCTGGGGGAAGCTCACGTCCACGAGAGGTATAAAATCTGTACAAGTTTTCCCCCGTGGACTAAGGAGGACCAGAATACCTGTTGCAGGGCCATTCTGGTGGAATTGGCACTTAGACCGGTGTTGGAGCCCAGCAGGTCAGACTCGGCATTGAGCATGATGGTCTCAGCGCGCAGTGCCCCTCTGGCGTCCCCTTCCTCCTCTCGGCACCGATCTTCCCTGGTTCCAAAGAAGAGGTCAAAGAAGACTAGAGCAGAATAGGGACACTTTTCTGCAGAGAAGGCTAAGGAAGACCAGGCGAGATCTGTGGCGGGCTGAAGGGTCCCTTTCCTCTGCAAGCATCAACCCTGGCACCGGGCCCTCCACTGACTCCAGGTGGCGGTAGAGGCCCTCATTGCCTAGTGGTGCCATCGACTCCAGAGACCTTCCAGGCCATGAAGGACCTCCTGGAGCTGCTGGTGCCACAGACACGGAGAGATGGCAGAGCACCACACCGAGATCTGGCACCAGCGCCAGTGGGCAGTCTATCAAGGGACAGATCTGCTCGTCCATCCTCAAGGCACCCAGTGCACAGGCAGTCCCCAGAGCTGAGGCCACGCTCTCCAGGTTAGGACACCGCTAGATCCGGCTCCTGCCACTAATCTCTGGAGGACTGGTGCTGAGCGGAGCACCGTTCTGCATCGCTCCCTGGCTCCATGTCACCGGACTCACCAAGCGTTTCCCCGGCACCGCGATCCCGCTCACATTGTCCATATAGGAAGCCCAAGAACAAGAGCCAGTCCCATCACACCCATCATTCGAGCTCTCAGTGCCGCTCAGCAGTGCTGGTACATCAATATGTTTTGCACGGCACCGCAAAATATTCAGAGATGGCACCACACTGGCTGTCGGGCAGCAGCACCTCATCTCGGACAGCGAGGAAGTTGTTCAAACTAGACAAGCCCCAGCGCCCCATTTCCCTACGATGCTGCTGATGGGGGCATGGCTGCGAGGTCAGTGGTGGGGACCGTGGCCATACCAGTGAGGGTTTCCCTCTGGGATTCTGCAGGCAGGTTCTGTGAGAGGAACGTCGGTATGGCAGTCCTCCAGCTCGGAGCGTGGCACCACACCTGGACACAGACTTGGACCAGGAAGGTTCATGTGCCTCGCGCCCCAGGGGTTCCACCCTGCCTAGAGCAGAGGCCCCTGCCCCAACTCAGCTCTTCCTCCTTGTCGCTGGAAGAGGTGGTCGTGGGACCCTCACCTATGGTGCCGCTGGGCAATTTTAAGGCATACCGGGACCTGTTGAAAAGGGTCGCCTCCAACTTGGGCCTCAAAATAAAGGAACTGGATGAACTCTTTGGGATATTGGTCTCGGTAGCTCCCACTGGAGTGGCCCTCCTGGTCCATGAGGGGGTTGTTAAATTAGCCAAGGCCATGTGGCAAACCCTGGCTTCCCTGCCACCCACATCTAAGAGGGCAGAAAGGAATATTATGTACCGGCAAAGGGGTTTGAATACGTCTACATTCATCCCACGCCGGGATCCCTGTTGGTCACAGCTGCCAATGAAAGGGACAGGCGGGAAAGTCAGCTCGACCCCTAAACATAAGGATGCAAAAAGACTCGACTTGTTTCATCAGAAAATTTATTCCACAGCCAGCCTGCAGCTACGAGTGAAGAACCAACAGGCACTGCTTGGATGATACCACTTTAGTATCTGGCAGTCGCTGGAAAAATTTGCAGACTCATTGTCCCCTTCTCCAAACAGGAGTTCGAGGCCATCTTGGAAGAAGGAGGATCGGTCACCAGCACATTTCTGCAAGTGGCTGATGACAGTGGGCTCTGCAGCCAGGATGATGGCCGTGGCGATATCAATGAAGCTGGTGTCCTGGCTTCAATCCTTGGGTCTCCCGTCAGAGGTCCAGCAGTCTGTCCAGGACCTCCCCTTCAATGGCTGGCCCTCTTTGCCAAGCAGACAGACTCCAGGCAGCATGGCATGAAAGATTCGAGGGTTACACTGAGGTTCTTTGGCCACTATACACCATCTTCTTCCAGGAGGCACTTCAAACCCAACATGAGCACTGGTCTGGGGATCACCCCTGCGGAGACTCCTATAAGAAGAAAAAAGGTTACAAAAGGCACCAGGACTGCTTGTCATCTGCTGGCCCTCGAACGGGCTCTAGCCACCATAATCAGGGTGGAAAGCAGGCCTTTTGAAGGTGCGCCCGGGAGCAACCTATCAGTTCTACCCATGGATCCAGCCCCCCTTCTGTTTTCTTGTTTAGCATGTTTTTCCCAGCCTAGGCTACCATAACATCAGACTGATGGGTGCTCAGCACGGTGGCTATTGGTTATACCATCCAGTTTGCCTCACTCCTGCCTTCCCACCCTCCCTCCCTTTCCCTCTTCAGGGACCCCTCTCATGAGCAACTCCTCAAGCAGGAGATGTGAGTACTCTTGCAAGTGGGTGCAGTGAAAGAGGTCCCCAGAGATCCAGGGGGTTGAGGTTTTTACTCCCATTACTACTTGATTCCAAAGGGAAGGCTGAGGCCTATTCTGGACTTAAGGCACCTCAACACGTACCTCAAAAAGCTGAAATTTCATATGGTCTCCCTAGCTACCATCATTCCCTCTCTGGATCTCGGCGACTGGTACGCTGCTCTCGATTTAAAGGATGCCTATTTTCACATTGCAATTTTCCCTGGTCACAGAAGGTTCCTGAGGTTTATGGTAGGAGTCGCCACTACCAGTTCGCGGTGCTCCCTTTTGGCCTTTCTTGCTCCAAAGGTTTTCATCAAGTGTGTGGTGGTGGTGGTGGTGGTGGTGGAGAGGAGTGCAGGTGTTTCCCTACCTGGATGACTGGCCCATCAGGGGCAGGTCAAGGTCTCAGGTCCAGGCCAGCATCACAGTCACCCGAAGTGTTTGTCAGGTGCTAGACCTCCTGAATAATGAACAAAAATCGAC
>ML675655.1:20212256-20229871 GCA_007922155.1 Mesoclemmys tuberculata | reverse complement strand
CCTTGAGCCATGCTCAGTACAAAAATGCCCCTATTATCTCTGGTCTTTTCGTGACCTTTCAACGCATGAGCAGGCTTTACTCTGTGTGGTTAAATGTTAATTGACAATCCAGTGATGTGTTGATCTCTTCATGGTACATCAGTCCTAACTCACCCATGTTCCTGGCCCAGGCTGGTTGATTTATCAGTCTCCGAGAGCTCTTTTCCTGCCTGGAATCATTTGCAGGCATGTTTGAGGCAGACCTCCTGACACTAACAGTAGACTTCTATTGGAGGAGAGTTTGGTGGTAAGACCCCTCCAACGATTAATAATTGTTCTTAAATGCCTGTATTTAACAGGCTTAAAGAGCCTGTGATGGGCTGTATACAAGTATTTTGTTTTCAGAATGTTGCCTGATTGTGACCTTGGATGAACTGCACAAAGTGTTCACTCATCTCCAAGGATGTGAATTCTGCTGCAAATAAACTCTTTTGTTGCTTTTTTTATCTAAGTGCCTTTAGGAAATAATTGAGTGTCATGACTTTTAGTTGAGCTATCACTGGTTTGAGCTGTAGGCTTGGTTACAGAGGACCATAACTTTGTTTTTAAATCTGTCCTGGAAACTGATAAATGTTTTAAATCTGTTCTGAAAACAATGTATTTGAAATGTAAATAGAGATCCTCCTGTATGTAATTAATAAAGTAGACTGCATTTTACTGGGGTGGATGTGTGTCTTGGAAGCTGCCTCTGTCTGGGATGAGGTAAAGCTGGGCCCTGGGCCAGAGCAGGCACCATCAACCTCCAGGAGGAGTAACTCCCCAGCTGTAAGTGGCCTAGGGAGCCAGGAGCTACACTACTCACCAGGGTCTTGTCCCTGACCCCTTTCCAGCCGACCCCGCCCCCTCCACAGGACAAGCCCAGCCCAGAGGCTTGGAGAGACTTTCGTGCTGTCTTAGAATGGAAGAAAGGCACAGCAAGCATCTTCTAGGACACTTGAGCACCCATGTCAGCGCTTGAAAAATTGCCTCCAAAGCTCCTGGGCCACTGGGGTTGGGGCTCACTGATGCATGGACAGCTAGGGCAACCTTCAGCTCCTTTACGCTGGCAAGGGGTGGGAAAAGTCAAGTAGAGGAAGAGGCATTAGCACAACCACCTCCAAAACCTGCTTTCTAGTGAGAGGTCATAACCTACTACGGTGTCAAGGGGTGAACAGCAAGGCTGGAGAAGAATTTAGTGATGCATTTATAACGAAGTAGCAGGACACAGGAATGTTACCTTGGGAAGTGGTGGAATCATGGTCCTTAGAGGTTTTTAAGGCCTGGCTTGACAAAGCCCTGGTTGTAGTGATTTAGTTGGGGGTGGGCCTGCGTTGGGCAGAGGGTTGGACTAGATGACCTCCTGAGGTCCATTCCATCCTTAATCTTCTATGACAAAACTAGGATGGGGAAAATCTGCCACTGTATAGTCCTAGTCTTCCTCTGAAAACAGGAGGTGATGCCATCAGTTGGAATAAGTGACCAATGCATCAAAAAATGGTAGGGAACAACCTGGGACAGAGGGTGGCAAAGAATGTCTTTCCAGCTCTAGCTTCCACAAAGGGAGGTCATCTTAGTCATCCACTCTGGGGCCCTGTTCTGTTCTGCTGTTCTGGCCCTAGGCTCAGCCAGTAGGGAATGGAGTGTCCTCCTTCACTCTGACTCAATTTTTGTAACCTAGCTCTTTTTAGTCACTTACTTGTGGCCTGAATTCCATCTCCTCAGCTGGCCATGACCTCACTCAATTACAGATGCTGCCCATGCAGCCAGTTAACCTTAGCACAGCTAACCTTCAGCTCAGACCCATGTATTTTGCTAATCTACCTCTGCCAGAAAAGGCCCAGCTTGACAGAGCTTGGCTGGGATTGGTCCTGCTTTGAGCATGGGGTTTGACTAGATACCGCCTGAGGTCCCCTCCAACCCTAATCAGGTATGATTCTATGAAAACACTCCATTAAGTATTTTTTGTCTGTGAGATTAAGTAAAAAACAAGAGCTAAGCAGCTATGATTGGTGGCCTTTGCTTGCCACAGCCAACACCCCTCACCACCCTAAAAATCCTCTCCAAACAGCTACAGGATAGTCACATTGCCTGGCTTTTAATTATTTACTACTTCCATTGTCCAAGTCAAACGTATCGATCTGAAAATCCACAAAGTGAGTCACATGTCCCACTCCCCCATTTATGCTATTGCACTGTTTGAAGTATTTGGAGATGGAGATTGGATTGGGAAAGGGGTCTGTAGCCTTTCACCTCCAAGGCACCAGCTCAAATCCACCTCATCTTGGCAGTGCCTGTATGAATGGAGCTGTGAAATGACCGCCATCGGGCCTGATCTGTCTCCTGGTGAACAAGCAATCCATCTAGCAGCCCTCATAACTGGCTTCCTTTGCAGCCCACTGAGGCAAGGCCCAGGAGTCTAGACAATTTGGAAGTCAACAGTAAGGCAGCTACGAGTGACACTCCTATGAATTTCTCCCATGGGCTCAAACACCTACACCACTTGGAGCTGGATTTTTAAGAACACGGCCCCCAGGACTCTGAAAGGACTGCTCCATGGAGGTTGAGCTTTGCCTTTGTGCAAATTCTCAGGGTGCCAGTGGCCTGTTGATTCCTGTTTTTCTCCACCACAGGAGGCCAGCTCTGCTGTTAACATTTTCCATTCATCTTTACTTGCCCTCTGTACATTTTCTTAAGAGCCTCATTTAAAAAAAATTTATTTAAAACAAAATGGCAGAGAGGTTTCTGGAGGTACAGTAACAAGTCAGGATAAAAACACATCCCACCAGCCTTTGGGAAAGGCTGACACTTGCCCCTATTGGAGCCCAAGACACATGGGCAAACACAGGCCAGTCCCAGCCATCTCTAGAGCTACCCAGACAGCCTTTGACCATCTCTGCCAGCACTGTCTGCGATGAATTCCCCATTAGGGTCCAATATTCAGTTGCCCGTGGAAGGCAGCAGGCCATCAAATCTTTAGAATTCAAAGCTTCCAAACTGGGAGGAACGGTTGTTGGGTTTGGGTTGAGGTTTATAACCAATTCGGTCATTTATCATTTGTTCTCGACTCTTGTGGTCATTGCTCAGACCAATAGCTCCTTCTCCATCGCTGGCTCCCACTACATCCACCTCTTCACGCTGCTTCTTACGACTCTGCAACAAAAACCAACCAAACAGTGATCAGCTAAAAATATGGACAATGGAAAATTAAAGAAACTCTTCCATCGAGGGAATGTTAGCACTGTCAAGGAAGTCCACGTCAGCTCTGACCACTAGTCACAGGGAGAGCCCTCAATCTGTGATGGTAGGAAAAGCGTTAGGTGAGCTGATTTCGTTAGACTGAACAAGCTCATTGGATGTTTTTGGATAGCCATAAGGAGTAAAATATGTTGTGCCATAACAGTCAATACACAAGTCACAGCTTAAGACATCTCACTCACAAACCATGTGTATCAAACAGCTATCAATTCACAGGGGTGATGCTACATCACATGGCTGCATGGTAATGCACTGCAAGTTAAGGGACACAGTCAAGCCAAGTCCTGCACTCCACTATGATGGCAACTCACCTGCTCAGGATGTATTCAAAGATAAAGCGACACACAAAGTGTGGGGGAAGGGTGGGGGGCACAGCCATTCCCAAAAAGATGGAGAAGGCCCGTATATTCTGAATTCTGGGGCTATCGTTCCAGGTTGGGATTCTGATGGCTCTAGAGTTTTAAGATGTTTCAGAGCCTTTCACTGAACTACTGCACCCCTGTAGCCCCACGATTCCCAACTAATACCCGTTAGATGTGCTTTCAATGTAAATGTTGTGCTTGTCCCACTGGCTGTAGGTGCATGAATACAAATGTAGTTCAAACAAAGATAAATCTAAATTAACATTAATGCTCCTCTGCACCCCCAACTCCTACCAAAAATAGACAGAGCTCCTGTCTACTCACCCATCCCCTTCGGGACAGCCTGAGCAGACAGGTAGGCCTTACGAGGTGTTCCAGAGCTCACGCAGTTAGGGTCCCGAGGAAGCAAATTCCAACATCTCCAATAAGAAGGAAAGAGGAGAGGAGACTCAAAAAGTTTGGCTTGTTTAGCCTAACCAAACAAAGGCTGATAGGTGATAGGATTGCTCTCCTTAAACACACCAGAGGGATAAATACCAGGGAGGGAGAGGAGTTATTGAAGTTAAGTACCAATGTGGACACAAGAACAAATTGATATAAATTGGCCATCAACAACTTTAGGCTAAAAATTAGGCAAGGGTTTTCTAACAATCAGAGGAGTGAAGTTCTGGAACAGACATCCATGGGAAGTAGTGGGGGCAAAAACCTAACCAGCTTCAAGACTGAGCTTGGTAAGTTTATGGAAGAGATGGTATAATGGGACAACCTACAATTGCATGAGGCCCATTGGTAACTGCCAGAAGCAAAAATCCCCAGCAGCTGATGATGGGACACTAGATGAGGAGGGCTGGGAGTTACTACAGAAAATTCTTTCCCAGGTATTCTTGGTGGGTCCTATCCATATGCTCAGGGTGTAACTGATCGCTATTTGATATTTGGGGTCAGGAAGAAATCCTCCTCCCCCCCTCAGATTGGCAGAGACCCTGGGAATTTTTCACCTCCCTCTGTAGCATGGGGCAGGTTTAAACCAGTGTAAATGGTAGCTGCTCTGTAACTTGAAGTCTTTAAATCATGGTTTGAGGACTTCAGTAATTCAGCCAGAGGTTAGGGGTCTATTACAGGAGTGAGTGGGTTAGTTTCTGTGGCCTACGATGTGCAGGAGGTCAGACTAGATGGTCACGATGGTCCTTTCTGACCTTAAAGTCTATGAATCTATTATGCCAGGCTCCCAGTGGTACCAATTTAAAGACTGTCAAATCAGGACTTCCAGCTTCTCTTCACTACTGAGTTAGTGCAAGAGGAGAGAAGCAGGTGTCTCAGATACATAGCACCCAAATGATCAAATACCTTGAACTGACCCAGAGGTGAGCTTGGAGGCTGCACAGACTGTAGATCGGAAGAGTAAGATGCTCTGTGCATGAACCATCACTAAGTGAAAAGATAGCTGTTCTGCATTAGCTGAAGTTTCCTAATGGTTTTTGACGGGTACCCCCATGTTCCTACACTGCTGCAGTGACTGGACTAAAGGCTGCAGTATAAGGCTTGATTCTCAGGCAAACTCCATTATGCACAAGTCCGAGTTACTCAATCACCCAAATTCCATACTGGGTATCTCCAGAATGTTTACTCTCACCTCAAGATCCTTCCTAATGCTCTCAAACTCTTCTATATCATCTAGTTTCAGCTCCAGGCGGGTTGGTTTCCGACGCAGCATTTCAAAAGCTTCTCAGCCAAACTGGCTTGAATCCTGTTTGAATGTTTAACAAAGGGGCCATGAGACATCTTAGAGGGCAGCAGAACCTGGCTGCCTTACCGCAGTACAGGGGAGACCCAGGCAAATACCTGAACACTGCAGATTAGCCGATGACAGACCGTTCTGTAGCGAGCTATTCTGAGTGCAGGTTACTTTTAATTACCTAGAACGCTCCAGTGTGGCAGCAAGTGCCTGCTCGCTACTGCCGCAGGCGAGAGCCAGGTGAGAGCAGCCTGGGCCATCTCTGGGGGGTTGGGCAAGCAGATTAGCTAGCTCCCGCTGTAACTTACTAGTTACCGTTGGCAATCCCACAGCATCGGGCAGCCGCGCTCAGGCCCGGCCCTGTGCTCGGTGCTGCACACACTGGCCCTGCCTAGGACAGCGGCTCCTTCCCCCACGGGTTACAGCCCTGGGCAACGGGGTCCCCAGCGCTGCGCTGGCCAGGGCCGTGCGCGGGCCCTCCGGCTGCAGGGCACCCCAAGACCCCGCCCCGCCGCGCTCCCCGCCGCGGGCCCACACCTCCCAGCATGCCCCGCGCCACCTACCGCTCCCCGGCCGGCCGGGCCTCCCGCGCCTGCCCCCGTGCCCCGGAAGCTCACCCCGCCCTTCCGCCCTGCGACCCGGAAGTGGTGACGGGAGCGAGGCCGGCCCGGCGCGCGGGCCCGTCTCCCAGGGCCTCCCTCGCGCCTCGCTCCCCTCAGGCGCGGCGGCGCCATGGCTTCTCCGCGGGGCCCGGCCGTGCGCCTCGTGCCGGGGCGGGCGGCGCTTTCGCAGCCGGGCCCGGCTCCGTCCCCGCGGGTAGGGCGGCGCTCGGGGCCGGGCGGGCGCGGGGCTGTAACGGGGGCAGCCGCGGTGCCCGGGGGCCCGGCTGCGGGCCTGGTGTAGGCGGGGGAGGGGCCGGCCCCGGCCTCGGGGTCCCCGGCCCCGGCCCCCCCGGCCCCGCGCGCGGCCTGTCACGGGCCCCCGGGGCGTGGCTCAGAGAGGGCAGAGTTAAGGGTACGTGGGCGCTCGCCGCGGCGCGGGTTGTGCTGGGCTGTCCCGATGTTTTGGGGGGAGCCAGACGAACCAGGCCTCCGTAGTTCCCGGGGCGAAGCTCTTCGCCAGCGGACCCGCTCCTTCCTCTGGCAGCGGCGACGCTGTCCTGGCTCGGTGCCGGCGATTGCGGCGCTTTCCAGAGCCCCGCGTCCTCATCCTGCTGACGGGGAAACTGAGGCACGGCGACTGCGGTGAGGTGACTGGGAAAGGGTTCTGCGGACCCGCCTGCAGCGTGGGAGGCCGGGAGAGGCCCGTCGAGCCACGCTTTGCTCCGCGGATGATGAGGAAGAGCCCGCGGGGATGTGTATGGTCCGACACAACAGCTCCGAGCTGCGCGAACGGCTCCGTTCGCCTGCTGCGCTAGGAAGCTGTCAGCGTGGTGGCTGCCAGGCGTGTGAAAACCCACCCCGAGCAGCAGCACTAGGTTGACTATTAGCTGCAGTTCGCTGAAACACGACAGCTGCAGTGGTGCTGCTGTAGCACTTTGTGTGTAGATATGCCCTGAGTGAGTGTTCGTGTCCCTTTTCTCTAGTGCCAGAGAGCCTCTGACATGACAAGCATATCTGCATATCAGCTCCTCATCCCACCTCAGAAGTGTGTTCTTGGTGCATGGTCCAATATGCCTGTTCTTAGCTCCCCATATAGAGGGACAGGGCTCCTGTAGACGTCAGCTCACATCGGGGGCAGGAAGAGGGGCTCAGAGCCCTTCAGAGTAAAGAGGATCCCTTAGATTCCAGCTCACCTGGGGGAGCAGGGAGAGGGGGTAGGGCCTCCCAGATTCTTGCAGCCACATGGGAGGAGAGAAAATGGAGTTGACAAGTGTCCCCTGCCCCAATCTGTTCCCCACTCTTCCATATCATCCCTGTCACGCATGTCCATCTGTCCCCCTGCACTTAATCCCCTCTCCCTTTGCTCCAGCCCTAAACCTCTCTCTCCCACTGCTGCTGCACTCCTTAATCCCCCCATCCCAGGAGGCATTTGCCTGTGTAATATATTTTCTTTTCAAAAGTACTGTGAGAACCTTCTGAATTTTCTGCTGTGCTTAGATTAGATTTCTGCTGTGCTTCCCAAAAATGGAAAAAACAAAAAAAATCTCTTGACAGCAGCAGATTGAAGCAGTATTCTTACATTTCATTTTCAGCTTTCTACCAGTGGTTGGGTTTGAATGTCCACTGCCTGGGTGTTGCTCAGGTACAATGGCCGTAATGTGTCCTCTTGACCCACGCAGGTCCTGTGATTACTGGCTGGCTAGAAAACCTCTTTGGCACATCCACAGTGTAATCCTTTCGGTGTATGCTAGTCTCATGCCTATCTGTACAGCCAAATTCTTTTTCAAATACCATTTTCAGTTTTGTTCCATGAAAGGTTTAGCCATACACTAGCTGGGGTGAATGTCAAGCAATTGAGACCATTTAGGGCACTCTTATTCCAGAATAAGAGCATCTACACATGGAGTTATCCAGAGCTGTTAGGAGATCATTAAAAATGGATCCTTTCTGTAGGATATAGAATTTTATAATCTAGTACTGATTGGTTTGACCTTTGTGTATATTTTGGAAAAATTGGGGAGTATAGATGTTGTAAGTGGGGTAGGGTGTCAGTGACTTGGCTTATAAAGAGGAAGAAATTCACCAAATCCCTCAGCTTTACAGCTACACTTCCTAACAGTCTGGGGTCTTTTTGCTTCTGGAGGCCTTAATTATTTGTAAGGAATATAATTTTGTTGTGCATATTAGGCTGGACTCCATTGAAAACATTGTCAGTCTTAAAGGTGACCTGATAATGGTCTTGTACCCTTTCTTCTTCTGTCTGATGAATAAAAAAGGAGTGAAAGGGTGGGTTTTTTAAGTTTGTTTTTCCTGCTTGTTTTCTACACTAGAAATTAAGGTCCTGTCTAAACTAAAAGATTCTCTTGATTGGAGAACTTGTTAAATCACAACATAATTGTGATATCATCGTGATGACATCTCAAGAGCAGAGAAGGTTTAGCTTTCAAATGCAAAAGGGACTACTGTTTTAAAATTTTTCTTCTGTTTATTTTTAGTAAAACACATTTAGCTTCTAAGGCTAAGTAATGTTTTGAATGGTGAAATTCCTTGTTAAAGATTCAGATCCTTCCTTCTTTCAGCTAGAGTGTTAAGAATTTGCACCAAACGTCCCTTATACCATCCAGCAAAGCTAGGGAAGAGCAGACTCTACATTCTAAGAGCATGTCTGTACATGGAGTTAGTCAGGAATATCTCTCTGTGTATGCTCATATTCTGGAGTATGAGTGTGGTGTTCTGGTTTAGCTGAATTCAGAGGAGCAAAGCACTTTTATTCCAGAATAAGAACATCCACGCATGGAGTTAATCAGAAATAGCTGATGCAGTTTAAATTTGCACCTTACCTTAATCCAAAATAATTTTCAAGTGTAGCCCCAAAGGAAGAACATAGCAGGGAAAAAGGTTAAAGAAAGCCTGAGAGGATTTTTGTTAACATCATGAAGCAGAAAAGATCACAAGTCCAGTTTTAAAAAAAAATCTTTTGTGGCTGCCCTTTAACTCTTCTTTAACATGGTTTTATTGGGGGAATAGTCTTGTTATTCAAATGAACCTTTTATATATATAAATTCAGGGCTTCTCACCTGGATGACCTCATTCATTATTTCTCAGGGGGCATAGGAGGGATGCTATTTCACACAGCCTGAGGAGATTGCTAAATCGCTGCTTTATAGCCAGATAAATATCAAACGAGTCTTTTGAAATTCTGCCTTTATTCTCAGGCAACAAAAAACAAGCTCTTGGAGGACAGCGATGCTCCCCCACTCAAGAGATCCCATATCTTCTACGGCAGTTTGGAGGAGAAGGAAAGGGAGCGTCTTGCCAAAGGAGAATCTGGGCTGCTGGGAAAAGATAGAGTGAGAGCCGCGATTGAGGCAGGCAATATTAACATAACTAGTGGTAAGAGTGCACTCTGCATAACGCTGTCTTCTTGTTATCTTGCTTCTGATTTAGAGACATTTATAAGAGTAATTAGTCTTTGATTGGCCAATATTCAAACCTAACGTTGTAGCTGCACAGACTTTACCCAGCTCAGGGGCATGCTGGCAGCTTCCCAAAAGCCTGAGGGCTGCTTAATCAGTTGCTGTAGTTTAATACGCAGGTTGGGGGTGCAGAGACAAGTCCTAGCATCCAATGCTTCATCTTGCAGGGCTTTTATCAGCACCAACAATCCCTGCCTTAAACGGTTGTGAGAATCATTTTTAAATTGTGTATAGTTTCGAGTGGTTAGACTTGTCCAAACCTTTGCTGCACTGCTTGTTGCTTTAATTTGATGGCTCTTTTTCTGGCATAGGTGAGGTCTTTGATCTTGAAGACCACATAAGTGAGCGTCAGGCTGAAGTGTTGGCTGAATTTGAGCGCAGGAAGCGGGCCAGGCAGATCAACGTTTCTACCGATGACTCTGAAGTCAAGGCGTGCCTACGAGCACTTGGGGAGCCCATTACGCTCTTTGGAGAGGGGCCTGCAGAAAGGAGAGAAAGGTATTGTGCCTAGCTCCTTATGTGGCTAATAGTGGTAACCATCCCCATCCCAGTCCTACATCTGTCAAGTTCCATGAGGTGTTGAGTGCAGCGAGTATTGTTGTCCAGTGAAGCTTTATGGTGATGTAGGAGGAGTTGAGGGGAGGAGATAGTGGAAGAAAATGACCATCTGTTCTGGATGGTCAAGATTAACTGAGAAGTCACTGAGTGAATAGGGTTTAACTTTTTATGTATCTCATTACAGATTAAGAAATATCCTCTCCGTGGTTGGCACAGATGCCTTAAAAAAGACCAAGAAAGATGATGACAAATCTAAGAAATCCAAAGAAGAGGTAAAATCTCCAAGTCTTGATATCTCCTGGCTATTAATGCAGAGAGGAGGAAGCTGCTTGACAGAAGCCTTATTTGGCAGCCTGTGTTATTTCCAGGCCTTTGCCCTGGTAGCATTCTTGTTTCAGTAGAGGGCCTGATAGTATGGATTCAATCCATACATCATCCCTTCCTGTCTCTGCTGCCCATTTGAAAAAGCCTGTTGCTTCTACTTTTATAACCTGTTACTTAAATCAAAGGTGTCAAATTCATTGCGTAGAGAGTGGTGCATTCCACTTCTAGTGATTATCCCTGAGCCAGAGAGGTGTAGGTCTCCATACCCTGCTTCTTCCACAGCAGAACACCCGCTGATGGCAATGAGAGGACTGGTGAGCAAGGCCAAAATCTGCCCTTTGTAGAGTACAGTAGAACTTCAAAGATACGAACACTAGAGTTACAAACTGACCAGTCAACTGAATGCCATGTGAAACCAAAAGTAAGCAATCAGGCAGCAGTAGAGGAGGGATGGGGGGGAAGAACAAAAGCAAATGTCTGTAGTATACTGTGCCTGTATTGCATCTTAGGCATACGGAACAGAAGCAGTCCAGGGTCTGCACTGTTTCCTGTAAGCCAAAGATGCTGTTTCCCTCCTCCCCACTGGCAAGTGGAAGCTGTTTTCATCACCACCCCCTCCCTGTCAGGAAGGTCAGTCTGGTGGCCTGGAGCTAGAGTGGAGGAGCTGTGCTCTGGAGGAGTTTTAAAGGGCCGCAGCCTGTGCATTGATGTGGTCCAAGCTTTGCCCATGGCTGCACTCCTGGATCCTGCCATCACCTCTGGGAGTGCAAGGGGCAGGGGTGGGATGGGCGCTGGCAGTGGACTGGCACCACCACATGCTGCCTCTGGAACCTGGTGAGCAGTGCACAGAGCAGAATGAGCCCTGGGGGAGGTGGCTGAGGGCTGGCGCTTGTCATGCCGAGGGTGTGGGGCAGGCCCCCCCCCACTTCAGCCCAAAGGCAAGAAACAGGAATGCTTGCAAACCAGGCAGTGCCACCTTTACAGAGATCTCTCCCAGCCTCAGCTGGAAGACACTGACTGCAGGTACTGTTCCATAATGTTTCGTTCAGAGTAACAAATATTTCAGTTACAAACAACCTCCATTCCCGAGGTGTTCATATCTTTGAGGTTCTACTGTAGTTAATTTTTTAGTTACTGTTATTAATAAGTACTTTATTGCCACATTCAGTGTCACTTAGTGGGCAAGTAGCCCTTCACACCACCCTCTTGGAGTCACCACACTACTGTTTCTGCCCTTTGATTCTTTTCACCCTCCTTCCCCTGCCTTCATTTTGTTTCTCCTTTGTTTCTTCTTTTCTCTCTGCATTTGCTTCCTTGCAGCAACTCTCACTTTCTACCCCCTGTACTTCCCTCCTTCTCCCTTCCATCTGCTAAAATCAGCAATTCAGTAGTTAAATGAAAAGCTGAAACTGCGCCATCTGAACATGACGTGTGGGCTCTGTAACCACATCAGACAAGTCAAATCTGGTCCATGAGAACATATGTTTGACACCTCTGCCTTAGACCCTCTTCTAGGGATGGTAGAGCCACAATAATCCATACACTTTGTAAATGCCAGGAAATAGCTTCCCTGCCCCTCTCTCAGCACAGATTTTCCAGCAGATGCAGCAATGGCATTCTGGTGTCATGGTGATGGGTGCAATGTCGGTCACCAAAGAGAAGAATGACATCACTCAAACTATTTCTGGGTTCGTTTGTTTTTTAGTATCAGCAAACCTGGTACCATGAAGGGCCCAACAGCTTGAAAACAGCTAGGTTGTGGATCGCCAACTACTCACTCCCCAGGTAAGGAGCTGGGTCACAAATTGAAAACAGTAGGAGTAGACACAAGCTGCTATAAGGATCAACAGACTTGTTAAACAAAGCCAACGATTAGCTCTGTGATGGGCAAAACAGGGAGCTTCAGAAGAGGAGACTTGTAGCTATGGTTGGAGCCAAGCATAAAGGACTCGGGTGTTGGACAATTAAGGACTAGTGCTGGCTATAGCCCAGCTTTGGGTCACGGAAGGAGAGCACCAGCCCTAAGGCAGGAGGATGTGGGGTGTAATCACTCTAATTTTGCACATGCCACAGGGCAACGAAGCGGCTGGAAGAAGCCCGTTTGTACAAAGAGATTCCAGAGGCAACCAGGACATCCCAGAAGCAAGAACTGCACAAATCCCTGAGGGTAAGGGGTGCTTTCATCTCTGATCATAGGTGATCAGCAAGAGCTGGCTCTACCAGAGCAAAGCTCCCAGGTCTAATACAACTTCCCAGCTACATGTTGTTCTCCAGCCCCTGCCCAGCATGGTGCCACTCTGCTCTGCCTCTTTTCTGACCTCGTGACAAAGCTGGGCCGTGAACCATAAATAATCCAGTTCCCTCAGTGATTCAGAGAGCAGGAGGACTTGATTTAATACTCTGCCTTCAGGGCAAAGGGATGGAGACACATCTATGCGCTTCTGCAGGAGCAGCCTATGGTGATAAAGAAACCTTGGGGCTCGTGGCTCATGGCTGGCTTGCTCTGCAGCGAAGAGGGATCATGTGTGTTTAAAGGTTGTTCTCTCACCTGCTTCCTTGGTACCTGCAAGCCTAAAATCAATTGAAAAAAGCAACACGGTGACAATTGTTTCAGAATGCTTCAATGGATCCTCCTCTCTCTGGCTGTTAAAAGTATTCTAGCAGCCCATTCAAAGCTTGACAACAGAGCGCTCTCAGTAATGTTCTACCTAATACCTGCAGGGGAGGGACAGGTTTAGATGGGTGGCCTCTCTCCAGAGAGCACCCTTCCAGCACCCCTGGTGAGTTCAATGCTGATTGCACCTGGTACATATAAAAGAGGGGCCCAGACCACGTAGGGCACTCTGGATCAGAACCAAGACTTTGAAGTGCACCTGCAATCATATCCACTAGTGCAGAGCCCAGCAAGCTGAGAGCCAAGTAGTGACATTTGACAATACTAGCTCTCAGCACTTAGGCCTGGTCTACACGACAGAATTAGGTTGGTAAGGCAGCTTACCTCAACCTAATTCAATAAGTGTCTACACTAAAATGTAGCCCCCACCAATGTGAGTCGCCCACAACATCAACTTAATAACCCCACCTCCACGGGAGGCTTAGCACTTTGGTCGATGTAATTAGGGCGATGCAGTGTCCATGTAGACACTATATTACTTACTTTGCCTGTTGGCTGTCAGCCCTGCTGCTGGGCTCATAGCTGGAGGCCCCCCCGTCCTGGGGCTGACAGCCCAAGTGGGGTTGCAGGGCTTCAGCTGTCAGTACTCCCAGAATGCCCCACACAGATAAGTTGGTGGAAGTGCTCCTGGGAGGATGTGTACCACCGACAGTAGTAGTATAGCGTGGACATGAAACACTGCTTTAATTACTGCAGTGGCTATACATCAGCTTTACACTACAAAAGTAAGTTGGCTTACATTGACATGCCCATACAGTAGAATTGGTCAGCTGCATAGAGGTAGTGAGTGGGTGGGCAGTTGACCTCTTTGGAGAGTGACTTGGTGAAGGCCTCTGCTCTCATTGCTTGGGTGTGTCATTTTAATGGCCTCCTCAAGGAGGAGTGTCTCTTGCTGCTTTGTGCTGCTGTCATTCAGAGCTATCTTTGTGTCTTTGCAGTCCTTGAATAATTTCTGCAGTCAGATTGGGGATGACCGCCCAATATCTTACTGCCACTTCAGCCCCAATTCCAAACTCCTGGCTACAGCCTGCTGGTCAGTTTCCTTTTACAATACTTTTTGAGAGGGGAGGGGTGAGAAGGATGTGTCAGAGTCCTGTGGGAGTTACTCCGGAGGGGATTCTGTGCCAAAAAGTTAAAAATTCTGTGTACAATATTTTAGTATTCTGCATATTTTATTTGTCGGAATAACACAATAGAATCACACCAGTTTCAATTATTTTGGTAATGTATTTCAAAATAGCTGTCAGCAAGTATGTAACAAAAAAGATTCAGGAAATGTTTTTTGACAAATAGATTCCTTACTAGGTGTTTTAATATAGAACTTTGAGTAATAATTCATTGAAACTACAATACAGAAATGTATTTCCTGCCCCCTCAGAAGCTGTGCAAGGGCTTGGGGGAATCAGGGGTAATGGAGGGGCAAAGAGGGAAGTAGTTGCTGGGACAAAGCCTGGGAGTGAGGGTGGGAGAAGTATGGAATAGGGTTTTTCTGCAGGGAGGGATTGTTAGGGAGTTGGGGAGCCTCTTCCATGCAGACCCTGGCTGACCCCTTGCCCCTCCTATTCAGTCAGGCACATCTGCCCATCCTCATGTGGCCCTACATCACAACTTCCCATTCAGCCAGGCACATCTGCACATGTCTCCACGTGGCCCTGCACCCTCTCTCCCCCGTCCCCATGTGGCCCTGCTCCCCCAATCCCTTTCAGCCCCTGACTCAGTGCTGTTACCCCACTAGCTCTGTGAGCTTGCTGCAGTCTGTTCCAGCCTGCTAACCCCTCTGAACCCTAGTTTGTGTGACATTCTCCCCAGCAGCCCTTGTGAGCACCCCGCCTCCCCCTCCCCCGCCCCCCCAAATATCTCCTGCCTCCTCACCTGGCCCTCTCACTCTGTGGCTGGCTGTTGTGGCCCATTAGGCAGCTGCCCTCCCTTTTGACACCAGATCAGCTCCTGGTGGATGAAAGGTGTAATTGCAGAGTGACCCGTCTCATGGCTTCCCTTCACTTCCCCTTACGAATCAATTATTCTGTGGTGGGGGGAAAAACCGTGGGGGGCATTAATTCTGCGCTTGCGCAGTGGTGCAGAATTCCCCCAGGAGTAGGGATTTTATATCTCAGTAAGACTTGTGCCTGCTTTTCTAAACTCAGCCTTCACCCCATTCTAGTTCCTAGCACAGGCTTGGAACATCTGTTCCCCTTATAGCAAGGTCACAGAGCATTCCCAGCAGCTTCATTTCATACCCTCACTTTACCCTTCTGCGCCCCAAACCCTTTCCCCTCTCCCCAGCCCTTCAGGGCATGGTGTATGGGATCATGTCCCGCCCTAGTGGCTGCATCACACAGAGCCTCTGAGCCTGCTGCGTTCTCTCATGCACCACCACGCTAAGTGGCACATTCCACCTCTGTTTCGGAGGGGGCTCATCTTGCTTTGACTAAGAGGTGCTGCAGAGCAGCAAGAACTGTCCTCTCTCCAAGCGGTCCCACAATCACTCGTCAAGGGAGGAGACTTCTCATCTGTTCAATGGACCTCCTGCCAAAGCCCTCTCTAACCCTTCAGGGATCAGGCTTGTGCGAGTGGGTGTTAGCCCTGTTTACCAGTGTTTTAGGCTATGTCTAAACTAACACTTTTGTCAGTAAAACTTTTGTTGGTCGAGGTATGGAAACCACCCCCCATCCCACCCCCTCCCCCCCGACCAACATAACTTTCACCGACAGAAGAGCTGGTGTGGACAGCGCTATGTAGAGCGGCATCAGTACCACTGCTCATTGGGGGTAGTTTAATTATGCTGGTAGGAGAGCTCTCTCCCATTAGCATAGAGTGGCTACCCAGTGGCACATCTGCAGCAGTACAGCTGTGCCACTGAGGTCTCTAGCGTAGACGTGGCCTTCATCACTTCAGTAACCCCACACACTGTTTTCTCGGTCAGTTTTTGAGCTGTGGTCTGGGGGTTCCCACTCCCTCTTGTGCTGTGACTATGAGACTCTAACCATCTTCCTTGTGTTCTGCAGGAGTGGCCTGTGCAAGCTCTGGTCTGTGCCTGACTGCAATCTTGTTCACACTTTACGAGGTAGAGGTGCTGTTGTGGAAGCGAGCTCTCATTCCCCTCAGAGTCTGGTCACAATGTTGAGCATTGCTGTTTGGCTAAAGGTGTTTTGGGAGCTGGATTCTTTGGGGTGCAGACTTTCTGCTCCTTTCCCCAGTGCTGGAGAGGGGATGGAAGGGGGACTCTGAGCTCATTGTTTGCAGCTGGTAATTGAAATTGGTGGGGTTTTTTCCTAGTCCATACTGAAATTTGTTTAGTCAGATGTCCAAATCCCTGGCTAGCCCACAGCGAGGAGGAATCCTGGGGTTCCATGTCCAATAAGCCAGAACTTGATCGCACAATTTTGACCTATTAATACCTGTTGTCTGAAGAGCTGATGATGGGAAGCCCAGATCACCCAGCAAAGCATGCAGGCTTTTGAGTCTCTCTCTCTCTCTCCCCCTTCTGCCCCCCCCCGTCAAGGGCACAACACCAATGTAGGAGCAGTAGTGTTCCATCCCCAGGCTACTGTCTCCCTGGACAAGAAGGACGTCAACCTGGCCTCTTGTGCAGCTGATGGCTCTGTCAAACTCTGGAGCCTTGAAAGGTCAGAATAACACTGGATAGTTGCAGTATTATCGATTTTGCTTTATCAGGCACTTTGCACCTTTCTGAAGACATGCCCTGTTCTCCATTGTACCTACCGCAGGATGCAAGTAATTCAGCAGTGTCTGGTGGAGTCTCTTCTGCCCTCACTCTGCACCCATTTGTCTCGTTTACGGAAGGGTCACCATCATGCAGGGGCAAGGGGTGCGTCCTCTGCAGAGGATCAGAAAAGTCTGCCTGGTGAATTGCTGCTTACCAATAAAAGCCCAGTTCTGCATGATGGTCCTTGTTATAAGTGCTAGTGAGGTCTTAAAACCTTGCAGTAGGAGCTAAGTGTTTCACTGAAGCCTTCTGCCAGGAGGAAGTTCCTAGCCGTAGGTGGAGTCATTAACGTTTCACATTGTCTGGGCTCTCGGTTAGCACCAGTATCCAGAGAAGGATGGACCAAATGTAGCACCGTGCCGCCAAAGAATCACTTGCTGAGTTCCTGAGCAGTTGCTGAACACCACTGTATGGAGTCAGCGGTCATCAAAAGCCATGTCCAGCCTTCAGTCTGGCAAGAAGAAAGCAAGGAGGGGTGCAGGATATTAACATCTGCTTGTCTTAAAAGCAAAACCCTGTTGTGTGCGTCTGCAAGAGCAGGTGGTTTTGAAGGCCTCAGCTCCTTACTATTAGCTCTGAGAGATGGTTTTTAATTGCATCTGGCATGGCAGCAGTAAATTTGCGCCAGGGGAGATCTGGTTATGTCCCATGTGGATGTGGAGACAGTTATCCCTTTAATTGGCCTGTTTGGATGCATGTTTTTCTTTCTGATACTCTTTCAAACCTCCTCATGGCTGCTGGGCTGATGCGTGTAATTATGGAAGCACTGATCTGAACCCATTCCTGACCTCCATGTGACGCCTTCGACATGGCTGTCTCCCCATCGGTGTAGTCGGTTTGGGTGATTGGGATGGCGATACCTGCTGCTCCCCTCTGCCCTGTTC